>LWMK02001127.1:0-13106 GCA_001693075.2 Taenia saginata
AACGTTGCATTAAATCTGCAATGGCATTGCACCCCAAATGTGGTTCTCTAACCAAGTAACTTGTGAAAAATAATGCTGAATTCGCGTTATTATCTCATCGTCGTCTTCACAGGCTTGACATCTCATCCAAGGAAGGACATAAAATATCATCTAGACTTTCCGGAGGTGCATCGGATAAAATACTGCAGCACTCCCGTTGCGAAGTAAGCAGCTAAGTCCCATGCCAGATTGCTTCCACTTGCACTAATTTCACCAGTCCTGTGTGGTAGGAAATTTTGACTCTATCACACGTCGCGTTGAGTGAGTGAAGTTGGATGCGCTAAACCTGGCTGGTTGTCAAGAGGAGTTGGAGCTGCGGCCTTTTTATTGTCGGTGGTGGGATTGGACTACTTCGTTGGAGATGGAGGTTGAATAAAATAACGGGATCGTTGCTTAATTGCCTTCTCTTGCTTTCTACTCCTACCATTGACTGCTGCTCAATTCCTTTCATCCACTTCCTATCGTTGTCATCTAACTATTGACTACGTCTACCTAACACACAAGAATTACAAATATTACAAATCGTTTTGCAAGTCAAAGCTCTCTTATCAGAACCACATTGTATCTCTGATCACCTCTGTTAAGCATAATGCGGAGAACTTGCGTTGATCTATTTTCTTGGTTTCCAAAGCTTGCTTAATCTAGGTGGAGGGATAAAAGTGTTCAGCGATTTGATTCACTGTGTAAAATATGATAACAGTAAGACTACATGTCTAAAATATTGTAGCCCATTTTGCTCTAATGACAGGGTATGAGTTAGCGTAGAAAATAGTCAAAAAAACAAATTCTGACCTCTGCATGTTGTTGTAAAGTGGATTTTCTAACCAGTATCATATTGTCCTCTCGCATATTACCCCACATCTGCTACGCGATTGGTCACTCGATGCTTATTACCCATTCGCTTCTCAATCCGCATTGCACAATTTGTGGCACATCTCTCGAGCCAATCAGAGGCAGTCTCTTAACTGATTCGTGCCTGCTGTATAGACCAACAGATAGAAGTAGACGAGAATCCGACCTCTTAGAGTGAGTCTTAATTAGCCACGAAAATAAAGCCTGTTCAAAGCTTGGTACAGACCACTTTTCTAAAAATTTTACCAGCTCTTCTCCCTGTCTAAACTAGTTTTAATTCCAAAAAGGAAAATGATTAATACACGCCAAGAATTTGTACTTTGCTGAGAGAACAGTGAGTGCATGAGCTCGGAATGGCTTCCTTATAAGTCAGTGCATTCTTTACAGTGCCACACACCAAAACGTCACATCAACATTGCGTCTGACATAGCACCAACCATTGGCGCATGCTAGACAATCTTCAAGCAGGAATTGCAACTGTCTTCAAATCCCACACAATAAGCATGCAAATTCCTCCATTTGCTATTCATGTTTCAACCTTTTCCTTATTTTCCGTGCACAGCGATCATTTCCCGGCAAGTTCTGGCTAGCGTGTATCGACTGAACTTCGACATTTTACATGTGAGTTGTCATGAAGTTGACCCAGGTGTCCAAAACCATCATCACGTATTTTTATCTACTTTCCAACCACAGAGGCGGACCGAACGGTAGAATGGAATGCCACCATCTTCTTCTCGCGTTGTTTACTACGTCATTTCTCTACGCGAAGCAGATGCTGTGCTACTTCATTACTTAGTTTACTCAAAACAGAAAGCCAACTTTTGCTGTTCAAACGCAGGATGCCCAACAGGATAACTTACCAATCATAAGTCGGGTCTGACTTGTACATAGACACTCTAAGCAGGCAAAGCAAAGAACAAGTTGATTCTCAAAAGCATTGTCTTTACTTTCACTTCTACCAGAAAATTAAGATAGTAAGAATTTAAGCCGTACGATACGGGTTGGAGTGTGTAGAAGGGGGAAATCGGACGTGGTTTTGCATAAGAAGTGAATCGCTTGCTCATAAGGAGACAACTAAGAGGGTAATGTTGCACTATAGAACTCGACAAGACCATTGGAAGAACAAACTACGGATATTTTGAAGCAGCAGGTTATGGAGGAGGCTTGGAGCCACCAGCATTGCAGTACCACCTAGGAAGGGAAGGCGAGCGCTGCAACATTAGGTGAGAATAGTACCAATGACGGCTGGACGCGGCATTACTACTAGCGACTGAGACACTGAATTCATGGTGTTGGCAGGAGTAGACAAACTTAAGTTCCAGTTTGAAAGCCTGCAAACAGGACGTCCAGTCAGTGTTTATTCAAGCAAAAATCAAAGAAAGCGTGCAAACACGGATTTCTTCAATGTATTTGCAAACTGTAGTTGACAACAAGGGTAATTTGTGGCCTTGCTAATTGTGCAAAGAGAGGCAAGTTTATTGCACAGAGGGTCAAGGTAACAAAGTAAAATTTTAAAACGAATTCAAAAACAGTCATCTCTTTTTGCATAAGTATTTTGGAACTGTTTGTTCTGTTGATTTAGGTGTTAAGTCGCCTAGAGCTTTGCCTAAATGTACCGGGAACCTTTGTGATAGATTCGGTCAATTAAACGACTGAAGCCCAATCCTCATTCACATAGCATCCCAGTTTCCACGACCTTATAGAAGTCATTCTTCCTGTCAGATGTTCGGCGTTCTCAGATGGGCATAAAAGTGGGGGTTCAAACTACTTCGCCTGTAAATGCCCGCATTTAAAGTGCACGGAGGTGTTTAATAAAATGGAATGTAAATGTGGAAATCTCACAAGGCACGCATGGCATGTGGACTCCTCTTTATTTGACAATAGGTTGAAGAAATAATCGCACCAGTTACATTGGCACTTTGTTATTACTAAATGGACCGTCTAGACTTAAGCAATTTAATAAAATTATCATCATCCAAGAATCGCAGTATCCGCTGCGTAACAATGCACTCACACTCATCGTTATTCACCAATGGACTGTCATCCCGTAGTCGCACCTACAGTATGCTGACAAAATTTCCCATCATGGAACGAGAGATCATATTTTGAGAACGAACTGTAGTGGGATTTTCCCGTTCCTCCTCTTCCTTCCTTTCCACTTTGCTACAAGAAGGTCGAGTTCTTCTGGGCATCACTTTATTTAGGGAGAAAGGTAGGTAAAACAGTCCAAATCTACTGCGGTTGGGTCTCCGGCTCTGGAGGGGAAGGTGCGAGCTCGTCCGCGACCACGTGAATATTTTGTTCTCGCCTCTCACCTGTAAAGCGCATATAAACACTACCACTATCACACGAACGTTAAGGAAGGCATGAGTTGGAATCAATCTTAAAATAAATACAATTTGAAGACCAAGAAAATTGATCAGTGTAACTTTTTTACACTAGACATAACAGAGGTGCTCCGCGATATTAAATGACTCGAAGAAGAAAGCTTCGACATGCAAAAGCTCCACCTCTAATGTTTGGAAACCTTTTGCATCAGGCAGTTAGCAAATCAACTTTAAAATGTGCAGCCTTCTCAACTTATTTCTTGTTTTTAGGTGGACACCTCTTCCTCTCCTGTCTTTCCATCAGGCATCGTTGTCATGCGATGCCACTCTAATGGAGGGCACTTAGGGAGAAGTCAGTCCCATTTACTCATCTGAATCAAAATTTCCACTCATGTCGCTGTGCGCCAACGGAAGCCGACCACGCATATACGTAGCGTAACTCTCTTGTCTGCTTCAATAGCACATAAAATAATCTAGTAGAAAAGCTGGACAAAGCTCAAGTTAGAGGTTGAAATGCCCATGGAGATTTTGTCAGTGGTAGCATCTGTTTTTGTCCATTTAATTTACTCGCGACTTGAAGCACGATCGCCGGGAAGCCTTTCAACTTTTTCTCGCAAATGGCGACCAAATGGGCACACTTTCCATGGATTGCGTGTTCGAAGCTATAGCCTCCCCATATATGCACATCGTGGTGTCCTTTGTGACTAAGCAAAGCATACAAGTTGCGATTTCGATGCACCTATCTGCTTCAATCCAGATGGTGCAACTAACAGAATGGACTGCTGCTTTAAACTTAACTTCTGGGCTAAAGTTGGTCAGCTGATACAAAAGCAACGACGAATCGGATGCAATGGGCATTCGAGGGAGAGTTTATGCCCCTGGCCCTCAAAATGTCAACAATTCTATCTCATTCTAGACGTTTAAGAGTGCTCTGTTTCGCCATTCTCCCATGGAATGCTTTAATAACTTTGGAAAATTTGCGTCATTTTACATGTGATAGCGGAGAAATGTAACACTCAAGTGTTCAATATAAAGTATGCTTAGACAACCGATAGTTACAAACGTCAGTCAGGCAAAAGAGTAGATCCGTTCTGATTAGGCCTTAACTACACAAATCACAAAATAGAACCTTGACAGTGGTTTTCAATTTTTAATTGCAAAATCAGATTTGACTGATGTATTCGGGTAGTTTAACAGATAGGTAAGTTACAAGCCATTTTTTTTTGCGGCGTATGCTTACAAAATGCCTGTATGTTGTGTTATCAAGTTATATAGGTCCGAATGGAAGGAATAAATATCGTTGGAGTGATTAGGAAAGTTTCTATTTGCGGCCAAATAATAATAAGTGGTTTCGCAACACAAAGTTGCTCCAAATGCCATAGTTTGACAAGGAGATTGGCGGGAAGACAAGTGATCACATCCCTGCAGCTCAAGGTATGAAACAATTGGCTGCGTATGGCATCAAGTCCACCTACAATGAAAGCAACAGAATCAGGTTCCCTTTGTTTTATGGACAACAAATAAAAGAGCTATTTGTGGTAACCTATGACAGTTAATCGCCGCAGTTGTGCAGCACTGAAATCTGACCTCTGCGGCACCTTCTATGTTCATTGTCAGTGGAATCGTTGCAGCAGGTCCCAAGTGCATGCAGAAGACTTGAGCATACAGAGCAAGTCTTGATCAAGGTGATTAAGGGCATCACATAGAAATTAGCCGCCGAAGGGCACACACTGTTGGGAAAGCGCATTTGTAAAGACTACTGATCAGACTAGATTGAAATGTTTTCAGGCCCGGGTTTACAGTGTGGGTAGCCTCCTAATGGAGTGCTACAATCGTTTCTAGTAGGAGGATATGAAGCAGTTACTCTCCACTCAACGCTGGCAGAACAGAGCAGACCTTTGGGCTGAGGTCCATTATCAAGTTGCCGCCCAAGGTTGCACGTGGTGGCATATAATGTTCATGAGGTGAGTAGAGGAACAATAGTGTGTGGAAGTGGGTGTGCTTGGACATTGAGAAAATGAACAGGTAGTCAAGGATTAGAGCAGGATATTTACCAATGACTCGTGATGGGTAGAGTGAAATGAGGAAATAGCCTTCCAAGTGGATTACAATGAGGACTAATAAATAACTCGAACAGAGTTGACAGGCCTCGAGAAGAACTGTTCGACAGAAGGGTGTGGAGGATTTTTCGTCTGTTTTGCGGGAAGTATCGTCATTTAATATTCGAGGCCGACAGCTACATCAGATGGCAAAGCACGAAATGTGGCGCCAGTGGCGATTCTATCACAACGGTCGGACGGTCATGGTGGTGACCTAGAACTCTATGAAGAGCTTCTTGCATGGGTTTGAACTTGGCTGTTTGATTAGATATTGCGGTTGGAAGGCACTTTTGCTGATCCTAGCGCCAAAGCCCTACTGACGGAGTGGTGTTTATCTATCGGTGAGAAGTTGGTAATAAATTACTCGATAGTTAAGTAATGCTTCACAGAATGGAGAAAGTATGCAACTTTGCATTGAGTAAGAGACTGATGTACTCCCAATGCAAAACAAGCAGCCAAATTCCAGACTGGCTTGCTTCCACTTGCACTAATCTCAGCAAACCTCTGAGGTAGGAAATTTGGAATCGATCAACCGTCGCTTTCGTTGATTTAATTAGCATGCACTGAAACTGTCTGGTTGCAAGGAGGGTTGAAGTAGGATCAGACGTAGAAACAAGTTCAAACGTCGGTGCGAGAGTTGGGCTACTTCGTGGAACGAAGGTTGGGGCAGAGCCACGAAGTCACTGGCCTTCTCGCCAACCGACACTTTGCCTCCGTTCGATCACCTCTTCCTTCCGCCTTCCATTGCCGTATTTAACCATTGCTGCACGATGATTGCGTAGTCAACATTAGTCCACGTGATTAGGCGATGTCCAAAAAGTCTCATTGAAAGACCATCATATAAAATTGCAAGTTCCTTGGGACATCCACCTCTCCAGCCTCACCGCTATTCGCCAATGCACTGGAATTTCAATGCAGCTAAAATTCCTGTGTTTTTGGCAAAGAGGATGATTTGGGAAGATCGCACATTAAGGAGGGCTAAAGGTTAGCCAAGTAGAGTCAGCATCACATGGCTGAACAACACGAGGTTGGTTTTGAGCTCCAGCAATTGCTCACTTTGATCAAATCGTAAGCCTGCATATTTTGCACGAAGGTGAGTTGTACCAGTGCAAGACTTACACTTTGAAAGACATGCCTTGACAGCATCAGACGCTCAGTTCACTTATGCATGGCACCCTCAATCAATACACCCTTCGATTTCAGTCCATGAAACATTATTTCAAATAAATGCGTTATGCTACTTGTATCTTGTCAATAGCAAGCAGTCAGAGCAGCATGGTCGTGTGGCAGGAGGATGGACGGCGGAGGAGAAGCACACTCTACTGCAGATGTCCTGCTACTCCACCTTTGATTTGGCATCAACTTAACGCTGGTGGGATTCAGCATCATCATGCCCCATAAGTCAGTTAGCATTTAGTAAGTGTGCTACTAGTTGCGATGAGCAGCGATAGTAGAAGAATGTATTTGTCCCACGGTGCAGAAGATTAGGCAACTAAATGCAGCTATGGAAACCTAAAATTGGAACAACTTCAAGCATAATTTAGTCGACTAGATTATGCGGTTGGAAGGCAGCTGCAATGATCATTGGAGCGGTGTTACTTTACCGGCTAGAGGTTGCCGATAAAATACTCACTGGTAAGGTAGTGCTTTGCAGACTTCGCAAGGGAAGCAACGTTGCATGAGAAGGTAAATACTATGATAGCGGGACAAGCAGTGCATTGAGTAGGGGACTGAGGCACTCCCATGGCGAACTAAGCAGCTGAATGTTAGACCAGTCTCAGAAACCCAGTGTGGTAGGAATTTTCGCCACTATCACACGTCATATCCGCACACGCTAAAACCAACTGGTTATCAAGAGGAGTTAAGGTAGTGTTAGGAGCAGAGGTAATCTTGCTAAAGACCGTACGTTTGTCAGTATGGGAGTTGGGCTACTTCGTGCGAGTTTAGTACGAGTTGGTCACGGGGTCGATGTCCTTTCCGTGGGTCGGCACTTCACGGCTATTCGCTCATTCCCTTTCCTCTGCTCTCCACCCTCACTGTTTCACCATTGACTGCTGCACAATGTATGCGTCGCTGACTACTCCGGAATGTGTTTGCACTGCTTGGTAGACTATGCGTTGGTGGGATGAGGTCGAGTGCCCAGTGTGCAATGTCACATGCGCTAGGTGGACGCAGGATTGCCGAGGGCTACCCTCACATCTACCAATGTTAGCCTCTAAGGCGCATTCCCTGTTGCTCTCCTTACTGCTTATGCGTTGGCGTACATCTTGTTTACCATGCCACTCACATCATGCCACTCAGTGAAAACGAGTTGCCATGTGCAGACACTTGGTTCTCTGCAGACTGTACGTCCACTCCTTAGCATGCTCCTCGTTAAAAGCCATTCCGTCGGATTGGACAACCTCTCCTATGTACTGCTGGCAGTTGACGAATTGAATCTCTCGTACCCGGATTGGGAAAGTGGTTCAGGCCAGAAACTAAGTTTGTATTTCTAAGTCAATGCATTGTTTCCTCAAGCCATCGAAGCAGAATCGGTGAATCCCACACTGTTTTTATTGACCATTGCCATCCTGCACGGCTTCGTTGGCGAATCGCACAGGTGTGGAGCTGTGGGATCTCTCCACTCAATCGAACTGCAACCTCGCCATTATTGCTTGGGCTTGTGGGTTGGTGTAAGGTGGCAAGCCATGTTTAAATGCAGGCTAACATCCTCACATCACCCCATGCAGTCGCTAAGAGCCGGTGCTCAGCAAATCAAAAGAATTACCAAGAATGTAATGTTGCACCAAATCTACAATGGCGTTGCATCCCAAATGTGGTTCTTTAACCAAGTAACTTGTAAATAATAATGCTGAATTCGCGTNGCAAATCAAAAGAATTACCAAGAATGTAATGTTGCACCAAATCTACAATGGCGTTGCATCCCAAATGTGGTTCTTTAACCATCACATCACCCCGTGCAGTCGCTAAGAGCAGGTGCTCAACGAATCTAAAGAATTACCAAGAATGCAACGTTGCACTAAATCTACAACGACGTTGCATCCCAAATGTGGTTCCTTAACCAGGTAACTTTTACATATTAATGCTGAATTCGCGTTGTTATCTCATTGTCGTCTTCACAGGCTTGACACCGCATCCAAGGAAGCACGCAAACTATCGTCTCGACGTTCCCACTGCTGCTTGTATGTACGTTTCTACAACCGTGGATCCACGATTGCAGAAGATCGGTGTCTTGGAACACCTATTATTTCATTGCATTCTTCGATAGTTGTCTATTTCTCTACATTTTACGGAAAGGGGAATCAGACAAATCTGAATCAATTCAAACTTATTTCAACCACAGTTTTCCCGCTAGTTTGCTCGTGTTTAACCCTGTCCGACGTTCTCACTTCAGCTCTTTCACCAATGGTAGGGTTGACTGGATCCGGAATTGAGGCAAAATAATTATTCTAAGTCTTTAGACCCCTTAATGACTTGCCAGTTCTAATGATCGAGCAAAATTATCCGCACTAGGTTGCTAAATTTCTCAAGCAGCATTTCCTAAGTTGCGATTTACTTGCCTTCTAACATTAGGCAGCTAACAAGCACAAAGTTCACCTAAGATGAAGCAATGCAGTTTAGGAAAATCCTAATATCCACGCGGTCAGCGGTCTTGGCATGCAGTGTGTAGGCTTTGGTAAAGACCCTCCATTTGTGAATGCCCCTGAGGTCGTTGAAAGTATTCTTGGAGAATATGGAAGCTGCNGAGTTTGCCCAATGACAATGATGATAGTGAGACTGGAGTTGAATGTGAGTGGAAGGGAGAGACAGACCCTCCATTTGTGAATGCCCCTGAGGTCGTTGAAAGTATTCTTGGAGAATATGGAAGCTGCCGAATGGGCAGGGCAGAAGGAGGCCAGGAAAAAAATGGCAAAGAGTGCTTAAATGCTGGTCGTGATACGACTTGCCATGTCCCACAGATCGTCCGCATGCACCGTCGCATTGAACAGCATGGACCAGATGAGCCACAGCAAATGACATATTATAAATCGATGCTTTAAAACGGAATCCAAATAGGATGCAATGGCAATAGGCAGAAAAAGCTGTTTAACCATCACTGCTTTGATTACGAGAGTCTGAACTATTTCTTATGAGTTTTTTTCTTAGCAAAAGACACACAATAAGCTTTTCTCCATCAGCTATTTAGTGTGCTCACATTGGCTGGACGAAATGCGCATTGTTTTTAGAAGACGCAAAGCATGGCCCATGGAATGGAGGTGTGATAAGCACCACAGATGTTGGTAATTACACCTTCGCATATGGGCTACTTCCCGACCAACAATTTCGTGCATTAGAGATTTTCTTAGAATCAGCTATTTCTTTTTTGTCTCTGCGTCGTGTGCGCAAGCGAATCATTGTTATACTAGTTAGTTTAGATTGGTATTAAGATTTCTATGCTCTTGGACACAAGAAGCTTACTTCTCTGCACTTGTTAATAAGTATTTTTAGATACCTTACTGCAACTCCATCTTCGCATGCTTTTCTTGCACAGAACTATTCAATTGATCAATTCGAAGCATTTAACGTGCGTTTTCTGCATAGAATCAGACTTAAATGCAAAGAGTGGGGCTCATGGATGTACACTCGAGTTGTTTCTGGAAGGTATAGGCAAAAATGAAAAGCACCAATCATAATGCCCCCTTTTTGCATGTTGATATTTAAACGCTTTAGACTAAGGAGCCAAAATTAAGCTTATGCTTACCTTCTTAAGCACATTGCTCTGCAACCAGTAAACTACACTCCCAGCTGTTATCCAACCAGTAAACTATACTCCCAGCTGTTATCCGCCAACTTCGCTGGTGGCCGCAAATCGGAACAAATCAGCATTGTGCTCCCTAGCTAAGATCCCATGGAAGAAACCTAAATTCATTCATCTAGCTGCACGTTTCAAGAAACCAACATCTTCACCCTTAAACGAAGTCTTGGACATGCCTTGCTTGAGTGCTTCTTTGCACAAATCTCCGTCTTCAAACTGTGGTAACTAAAATATTCCATCGGATGGCATTTTGCTTCTCAAGTGTCATGAGCATTTCTTTCGCCGAGTCACAGTTCCTTAATCCACTCAGAAATTAGAACCTTTCCTTAGGTACAGTTAGGTTTTCTTTGCATGCAATTGACATTAATTGTCTGATTGCTGGTTTATTTCTCCTTAAGGGAAGGATTGCAGCCATCATTATCGTCTGCCACTGGCGTTAAAATTATTCTCATGACGGGTGCTTTACTGCCTTATTGCAGTTTGTAGAACTTCAACTAACTATTTAACATTTTCGTGATATCTTACCTTTATTCGTTCCGCAGAGGGACAACAAACAATGTGTCCTGGCTTTTGCGGCAAAACTAGTCCCGTCCTTAGGAGAGACAAATCAAAGTGCTGTAAAATTTGGCTTAGAAAGCGGTGCTGAGCGGACTCCACCTATACTAACGTCAACTGCATGCTCCAAAAGTGGACATTTTAAAAGGAAAGAATGACTTGCAAAAGCATGCTGATGTGTGGAATGACTCATGATTGGTGTTTATCAAGATGGAAACGAACCCTTCACCGACAATTAAGGCCCTTATTGTCTGCAGTGTGCATTCCATCGTCTAGCTAACTACTCACTAGTGTTCATGAAATATGGAAATGACATTCCTTCTGATAGCCGTTTTGTCTTATTGATATCACGTTGTGATGATCATTATCTCCACATCCTGGTTTAAGTCTCCTCAAGCATTCAGCGAAACGATATTACTTTAAATCAAAGTTTTAAGAGCTTTACAACGGTAACTGTTGCCAATCACTGCCACTGCCTTAGCACTTTTAAGTAGGCATTAGCGCTCAATAGTGTTGATAAACTTGGAGAAAAGAAAGCAAATGGCTGTGGGAATAAACTGCATTTTTCGATGTACCAACTGATCGTAAGGCAGATTATCACACAAATAAGGTTAATGCTGCAGCGATTTGGTGATGGGGTTGTCGACCGAGGCAAGAAACAGTGGTTCTTGACATTTGCTGATGGGAAGTTTGGCGACAGAAACCTTTGAGTGATTTGCGCAGCGCATCATTTTGAGCCTGAATGAAGGAGACATGAAGGTCCTTCCAAGTTAACAGTTAATAAGCTTCATTACGTCTTTGAAGATGCCAAATGAAGGATTCAGACCCGAAGGAAAAATATTACAGAAACACTTCTGAATCATTTACTGTACTCAAGTATTATTAAATATTACTTTACGAAGCTATACATAGGCTTTAGTCAGATCGGATGGTGGGCGAGAAAGTAAATTGTAAGGTCAGTACACACCCTAACCAGCGACATCTTCGCCGTAGGAAGAAATTACCAACTTCAATGCAAAAGTATCTTTTCCAACATCTGATTGTAGGCACTTTCAAATGTGCCACGCAAGCCACACGGACCAAAACTACACCAAAAAAGATGGACAATCAACTGCACACATAAACATGGTTGCAGTTCTTACTTGCTGCTACACGACGCATCAATTAATGAATTATTTGGTGATCCTTAAGACGATGTATTCTGCAAGCGATTTCAGAGCTAAACCAACCAATTAAATGATATGCATTTAGCATTCTACACACACACACACACACACACAAACCTACACTCGCCCTTAAGCGCAACTAAATTGGACTCGCCCCTGCGTTCTAAGTGATACTATGCTGGGCTAGGCTATCAGCGCTTTTTTGCAATCATTATTAGTAGTCTTATACACATACCATTGCTTAGGTGTAAAATAAAAGAAAATTAAATGGAGGTTGTTCAGCAAAGCTCCAATAGGCGATAAGACGGTAAATGCACAAAGAAGGCATTGTTTTTGAGAAGTATTTGCATTAGCTTTTGTTAAGACCACCGCAAATGCCTAAAAATTCTTCACTTTATATCTGTTGCACTAGTTTAAAAATTTAAAGACGTCCAATCAGTAAAGGTTTTTTCTACACCCCTAATAGCTCCATGGCCAGTTCTATAAATGTGTGGGGTGTATATCTGTTTGTGGTGTGATTGCTTGTCATAGCATTGTCAAAGGCTCATTGCACTGGGCTGTAGCAATTTAAACCTTAAGCATTTTTAGGTGATGATAGGGTCAATATTCAGTAAGAAAGGAACTACATCGTACTTGGGCAGCATCTCAATGCTTGACTTGCCTCGCGCAGATTCGAGGAGAAAATGTCGTAAAGATGTTTGCATAAGTTCTCACCTACCTCAGCGCTTAGGTGGATATTGGTATGCTAAGTCATTCACACGCCATTCACTAGCTAGATATCACTGAGAACATCACCTGAAAGAGCTGGATTCACATGAGCATTGTTGAAAATTGGTAGGCACGAATGTGGAGCTCAAAGTATAATTAGCACNCGCTTAGGTGGATATTGGTATGCTAAGTCATTCACACGCCATTCACTAGCTAGATATCACTGAGAACATCACCTGGAAGAGCTAGATTCACATGAGTATTGTTGAAAATTGGTAGGCACGAATGTGGAGCTCAAAGTATAATTAGCACAAGCATCACGCGGAACAATTAGAGACAGGACGACTGGCATGTAAGCGGACAACTTCGGCACACAAGTCAGTTCGAGAGAAAGCACTGACAGGCAACGAAATGCATTGTGGAAGTTGGCCATGTTAGCATCTGTGAAAGTGGGCACCGTGGGGTGAGTTCGTGAAGGGTTCACAATGTAGGCAGACGTGGGCATGGTGACCTAAACACCAATGGTCACGGTGCGAGCAGCCGTGGGGATGGTCGCATCATTGGT
>LWMK02001128.1:0-13083 GCA_001693075.2 Taenia saginata
TAGCTCCAAGCACAGCATTAGCCTTAGACGTGGTACCTGACTTAGCATTTGCACCCACTTGCCAGCTCTTCGGTCCCTTTCCATATGCCACCTCTCTACTTTAATGCTGAGAAATTTACCCACATCATCTTATTCTTCTATTAAAAAGTCCTTACATGCTGACTATTTGGCTGGTGGCCTCTTCGGGATTCAAATCACTGGTACATGGATTTCCAATCTATGGTGAAAACGTTGCATGCTTTGAACATACCGATAGTTAAGAAAAGAAATCGGATGCCTTTGGACAGGAGTGGGTCGTAAAAAGGAAGAATTATGCCTTAAGACTATGATTCATGGATCGCACAGTGAAGTTATTAACTAGCATGCCATCTGGTGTTTTACGCATCCAAAACGGTTTGAAGATATCCCTCTATTTAAAACATCGAAGCAGTATGTCGGCATTTTGGTCGTTCCCTTGTCTGATTTAAGGAAGCACTTTCCGACTGCCAATTTTACGACGATGGAACTGATCATTGAGTTGTACTAGCAACTAGTCACTGGTAGATGGATAGCATCTGTATGATGACCCGCAGTAGCTACATTAGCCGACTTGATAATGCATCACGGTGGAATAGTCCTAGGTAAATGCTTGATGAAAAATGGATACATTCCAAATTAAAGCATAGAANAACTTGATAGAGCATCACGGTGGAATAGTCCTAGGTAAATGCTTGATGGAAAACTTGATGCATTCCAAACCAAAGCATAGAATAAGTAAAATGGAGATATGGATGGGTGAGTGGTTTAAGCTACGTAACTCAGCTTTACACGTAAATATTCTCGTAGGATTTGAAGGCATTTATAACCTTTTAGAATGTATCAAATAACTGCCCACAACACCTTGGCACATTTGTAAGTGCTGTGTTCCTTTAGCCCACTTAACCTTATTACGAATTAATGACAGACTCACGGCACTATATACGGCTTCATTAAATACGCCCTCCTTACTCATAAATCTCACTCTATTCGTCTGTGCAAATGGGGTAATATTTAACCATTTTTCTGAGCAGAAGGCTGTAACTGACATCAACAAGGCATGATCGAAGATACGTATCATGGGTGTTGGGCGCAATTATTGGCAGTAAATTTGAAGATGAAACTGACACGAACACCATGAACCAAGTAATACTGTCTAGCCCCTCTTCCGAATTAACTAATAGTAGNCTTTATTAGGCTTGTCAGCATTCGCTGCAAATGTCTCATCGTTCTTCACTGCTTCATCCAAGTCACTGTTCTATAATACGAGATTGTAGAATACACAATCTATAGCAAGTGGTGAGTAGCTACTTTGAGATTACTTGAAAGGCCTTGTACATAAAGCACATTATATGGGATATTTTACTTAAACGATATCAAAGGTGCCTGGCTGGGCCTCAGAAGTGAGGCTATCAAATGCCATAATGCAGATTATATTGAATGCAAAGGTAAAGTGTTGCTGTTTGCATTGTAGGACGGTGTTGTAAGATGGCGAAACCAGTGATACACGAAAGTTAGACAAAGTGTTTTGAAGAGGAAAATGGGTTTGAATTTGCATTTCGGATGCTGCAACATCGGTGTTTCCCAGATTAAATACTATTTTCTTAATTGTCAGCTAGTAAAATAGTAACGATGGTCATCACTTGTGGATCTCGGTCGTCAGTAGCATGCCATATGGGAACAGCGCTGCTAACTTATGGGATCAGTGGTGGACGAGGGACTTTAAAACACTGAGCTCTTTTTGGAATCCGATTGATATCAGAGTTCCCTTTTAGGGACATCAGCTGCCTAAGTCTGCCTGTTTTGAGGTAAAATAGTCATTATCTTTACAGGCCAGAAGGTTTGAGCCTGTTGGTGAGGACGTGGTAGAGAAGAACTAAGAGAGAGGTGGAGCTGAAGGTGAAAATCTCTGTGTGCAGTTGTGATTATTTAAAAGTCAAGTTATCATTTTTGTTTCTGATCACCACTGAGCTAATGATATGGTGTACGTTATCGAGCTGAGGAAGGATTTAGGATTTGTCGTGTGCGTGCAATGCAAGTAGTGGTACGTCAGTAGATTTTTACGGGTAGCGGAGCGTCTGTCACTTTGAGTAGTGAGAGCGCGCTAAACTTTCCACCAAATAAGGCACAAATTAATCCTTCGGACAAGTGCATATCAAGCAACAAACACTTTAGCAAAAACACAATAGCTCCAAGCTGTTCCAGTGTACTTTTATTCCATAAGGAGAAGTTTTCAACGTTAAAGGAGAAAACTGATAGTAGTTAATTGATATCTCTTAGGTAGGAGAAGCATTTGACTCGCTTAAGATTGTGGCTAAAGAGAGTCGGTACTGCTAGTCGACTTTAACACATGCTGCAGAATTTGGAGTAAGCATTACGAGGCAGAATGGTCAACGTTATCTCCACTTTCAGTAAAACAACTTAACCCTACCCCCCAAATTAACTTAAAATGAAGACTCCACTGCTAAAACATTCCAAGTAATACTTTGGCTTTGTACTCCTGATCTATGACAAAGGGGTGAGAGGAAATGGAGCGAAATAAGATTTATGCAATTAGTTAGATTTTGATAGGAGTTGAGTTGCTCTTCACCACTACCCAAGAGACACGCGAGACTTATACTGATTCATTTTTTCAGGGTCAAAATTTATTAAATGTTGGCAAAAATAGCAGGAAACAGGTGTTTCATTTGCAGGTAGGTGGTCAGAAATCTAAATTATGGGATCTTTCATCTCAATGCAGCTTCACTATGTGGCACCTTGAAAATTTGCGTTCCCCTGCACACAATTGAATGTCGCAAATGAGATGTGTCTCTTACCCTCCCAAATTGCACATTTCATGGCATGAACAAACAAAATCTCAAGCAGCATTAGATGGGTGAAGAGGTGACGCAGCTCCAAAGACGATGAATGGAGACGGCGGGGGACAGTCAGGTGCCATTAGAGCTCGCATCACTGTATGACCCCACATCGTCACTTGGCCCGAGCACAGCAGCTAGTAGTGAGAGGGAGTGGAAGAGTGGAATGGGGAGATTGTATTCGATGTGGATGCATGCGCCTATGCGTTCTGACGCGGTTCACTGATTGCATCGCAACATTGGCAAACAAATGAGAACGCTTACAACAAATAAAAGTGGAAACCTGCTGATTGGGTCGCATTGCTGGTTGAAAGGACGGACAAAGGATGAGAAAGTGGTAGCAATGCTGAATTTTGTCATACCATTCCCGCAAAACAGCTAAAGATAAGGCTGGACTTGACTTAAACGGACTAAAAGTGGTTTTGAATGTAGAACTCACAAAATTGAGTAAGAAGAACTGGGAATATTATCGCAAGAAAAAGGGCTAAAAAGAGATGGACTGACCATAGCGTTAACACCCTGGCCTTGCCCTCGGACAGCAGGACGAATCGCAGAGCATGTTACTAAATGAGCAGAGCCCTGTATACGAACTTAGTTGATATCCCGCAATACCAAACTGCATCATGACCACGGCATCTTCCACCTTCCTTAGCATTCTGGCACACCTCTTGTTTTTTTTCGAATGAAGCATATCAGAACTAAAAACTGACATATTGTGGCTCAAAAAGCAAGTCGCCGCTTTCATTTGGCATAATTATTCACAATTGTTTGCCACTGATCCAAGGCGATCAGGGGAAAACGTCAAAGTTAGCTTTTCCGAAATGGCTACGCACAAAGACATCCTCAATCATACAACAGTGATGACGGGTTTAAGGCTACTCAAATCTGGGTGTGTAGCCTTGTACATGTGCCTCTCTCACAACTGGGCTTCCTAAATGAATGCTGTTAGCTTTCGTAACATGGCAAAAACATAGTAATGCTTGCAATTGCTCCACTTCCTCGTCACTGAGGCGTATAAGGGATGCATCAACATGGTTTTAACATTAAAAAGACGTTGTGACGAAAGTTTTAACCATGGCATTGTTATTAATGGCATTCAAGTGGCTCGCAAGGCAATTTTGTTCTAAAAAAACCGAAGAGAGAAACTAATGAAAGCCTGAGAAAGAAAGCATACAGCAAGCACTTCTCTGCAAAAGAATTGCTTTGTGCTAAGTTGTGATTGAATTCGTTAATGAAATTCATCTATTCACTAAGGCATAAACTTCAACCAAAAAATCAGCAAAGTGCGCGGAATTCGTTTAGAAGAGAAAATTAAAACAGGCTTGCTTACTGGACTCAGCAGCATAGACTTTAATAAATAAGAGCTTTTTAAGAGCAAATTTTTCCTTCTTTATTACCACGTACATTACGATCCCTTGGTTTATGGCTGGTGGGTGCCGCATAGTCTTCTTGATCATCACTCGTTCGACCATCATTGGTAGTTGAACTGATTGGAGACGTCTTTCGCATTTATCGTTGAAGTGGGTTATTTTGCCCAGTGTTTTGGCATTGGTTGACTGGTCGGTTGGCTTTTACTTAAGCTATCGTGTTGTGATGACTGACACGGCAGGTTGACCAGGCCAGGGGAACGCTGAAGGCGGTGCAGGGAAAGTGGAGGACACCATGTAGTGTTTCGGCTGTTTGTTTGCTCATCTACTCAGGTGTTCTGCCATCTTACCTCAGCCAGGCCATCAACATGCGAAAGACACGTATATTCTGCCCCAGCACTGAGGCACTGTTCGCCACAGCTCGGTTCTTTGACCATTTGGCATTAGGAAACTCACAGGGGAATGCTCTGCTTTTGCTGGAACGGGTGTCAGTTTGTCAGTACGGCAATGAGTGGGATGGCCACCTAAAACTCTAATTTTTATTCTTAGCAAGGATCAAACTTGGAGCAGTGTTGCAAATGTTTATATTTTGAATGCAAAGTGTATTCTTTTGATCTTTAATAAATTTCCCTTTTATCTTAATTCTGAATGTAATTGCAGAATCGCTATGGCATTATCAATGTTAAGCGTCGGGTGTTTCATGTGGCGTAGTGCAAGCAACTTCTAACAATGTTAGATTATAGGGGACTTGAAAGAGTGCCAACGAGAATTGCCCTTGCTAGGAGTAGTGTGAAGGCGGATTCAGTACCCCTTACAACAACACTGGGATGAGTGAGACGATTAAAGTGGCCCTTAATGCAGATGTAGAAATAAAGGTGTCTAAAATCCAACCTGCTAGACATCAACGTCAATGAGAAGTGTCAACAGACAGAGTAATGTAGACAAAGTAGCTCATAAGGGTGCTTAGTTTTGGATTATTAGTAATGGTCATTCGGTCGGAACTAACAGGAACTCTGTTATGTATTACATCCATCCCAACCGGATGGTGGTTTGGTTTTGGAAGTCGTAAATAAATGTAGATATCACCCTAGGCTATCAGATTGAAGCATCAACTGCTCTGTTAACTAGTAAATCGAATTCATGTGGAGTTAGTTAAACGGCTTAAGCACAATTAGAAGCTGTATATGTAATGGTACCAAAGTATCCTGCAATAGAGTCGGCGTCAACGGCCGTGTCGAGCATGTGGGACCCGACGCTAGTGCAAGTGTAGTAGGTATAAACGAATCGCTGCAATGTACAGTGAAATTTAAACATAATCAAGGTAGGTATTTCAAAGTAAAAATACAATGACAAATGGTTTTAAGCTTTTACGGGTAAGACGCATGAGTAATTGTGCAGAAAAGTGACACAAATAACGCATTTGAGAAAGTAGTGAATAAATGCATTAGTAGACAAGGCTGGTGCAAAAGACATGGGGCGTTGATTAGATGAGCAATAAAGGCGAGAGTGAGTAGCGAATGGCAAGTTGTGTGGAAGGAAGGCTTAGTGGACATGAGAGGTGAGTGAGAGGATGGGCACAAGTGGATGAGTGGACAGGTGGGTGGGTAATTGCATAAAAATTGAATGATGAAGTGATTGCTTATCAAATGAAGGGTATGTTAAAAGATGGATGAATAAATGCATTAGCAGACAAGGCTGGTGCAAAAGACATGGGGCGTTGATTAGATGAGCAATAAAGGCGAGAGTGAGTAGCGAATGGCAAGTTGTGTGGAAGGAAGGCTTAGTGGACATGAGAGGTGAGTGAGAGGATGGGCACAGGTGGATGAGTGGACAGGTGGGTGGGTGAGTGCATAAAAATTGAGTAAATGAAGTGACCGCTTATCAAATGAAGGGTATGTTAAAAGATGAGGAAAAACAAGAGAAAAAAAATTCGCATGTAAAAGAGGAAGTGGGACTGAGAAGTTAGCGGAGAGAAGAAACACGGGTTAGGTGGTTGTCGCCTTGAATGAAGGAAGTAAAATGTGAAATAAAGGAAGCCATGAAGAGGAGTGAAGACAAAGGGAGAAGAATCTACTAAGAGGGGGAAGAAAGAGTAATTAAGAGGGTAATGGTGGGTGTTGTTTGAGAAATTCTTAAAAAGAGATTCAATAAAGTGCAAAAAGAAAAAATGCAAGAGCAATGGAGAGCACTGGTGGTGTGTTATGCATGAAGAAGTGTACTGCTCTCGACTCGAGGGCGTTTGTTCCTCAAATTCTTATAAAATCTCATTGTCATAAGAATTGGCATTCTTAAGGTATTTGTCTCAAGCCAGATTAATTACACTGTAAACTAACACCTCACTGAATGGCTGACGCGAAGCGATCACTAGTAAATAATGGTAAAAGCAGTATTTGAGGCGCTTCTACCACTTCAACGGCACCTACTGCTATTACAAATGATAACTGGAACGATGTGGCTACTTGATACTTCATTGCAGTTGCGAGAGGATTTGAGTAAAGTGTGAGAGATTGCAGAAAACTTTTGAGCACAAATTGTATCTCGTCTTCTACGTCCAAAATCATGCATTTTTTAGTCATTTTATGCTAACTAATTGCTTCCACTTATTATCTCAGTTTGTGCGTCCCTCTGTCATCTTTCCTGATAAGGCGCCTAACACATGCCAATGGTGTGTGCAAACATCCTTCATGCCGAAATCGCAAGTAAGAACTTGAGACTGAAGTAGATTCACATCTCATGGAAATGCAATCACTTATACTCCCTCAATCAACAGAGTAACCCCCGCAAGATGCCAGATGACAAGGCTGAGACGCCACTTTAGTGCCATTTCAGACCCACGCCTGTTTACGAGGCTCTGGTTGCCTTACGACGGGAAGTCGAGTCTGCATGGCAACCATACTAACAAAGAATACAAATGGTGTAATCAGACCCACCATCCACATCAGCACCACTGATGCAGTATTAACGTTTGCTTCCAAAAAGACGGTCAAAAGAGCATGATCTTTTAAAGAAACAGATTCGTACCTTGAACGCGATTAGTTGTAGATATTGTGCATTTAGTAAAAAGAACGTGCGCAATGAATGAATGCCTCACGCCACACACCAACCCATCAGTCATTCAAACAACGAAATTATCACCCATTTTGTGTCATACTAACTATCGAAATCTCTATTTGTGTCGTTATATGCAGTACACACCACCTTCACCCATTCTCTAAGAAGTAATCGAGCGTGATCTGTGCCACGACAAAGCATCGAGAAAGGCCGAACTTCATCAGTGCTATGCTCGACTTGTACACGTCAATACTAGAGAAGGTGGCACTAAGATCCTACATAAATCCTGCTGGAGAAGACGTTCAAATTCGCGATGGCATACTGCCTGGAGGCTGACTGAACTGGCTCTGTATGTTGGCGTCCACGCACCAAAACTCGATTTTTCTCATTCCTCAACTCCGAGGTTGCACTTCATGCCACACATTTACTATCTGTGTGAATAGCTTTTGACGAAAGCACATAACATCGCTCCATTTCAATTTTGAACAATATCAGTGTGCTCTCGCCTGAAGAAACGGTAAAGATAAATGAATGATGTGCAATCGCTATGTTAGTTATTGGGAACACCCTCCTACATGCAATCGCGTTTGCTGTCCGTCAGCGTGGAGACAGTGACAAGATGCATGCACTGCTGACAAGCTGACGAAAAGGCTGGATTTATTTAAGCATAGGAAATGAAACTTTGAATGTGGAACCCGTGAAAATGACCAAGCAAATGCTGGAGTTATGACAACGGGAGTTAAACATAGCGAAGGCTGGATTCCTTGTGATTTATTTTATCAAAGGAAAAGTGACCAAGATCGGCGTGATTGACCATGGGAATAACCGCTTAATCATGGCTCCTAGGCAGCAGTGTAAATTTCAGAGCATACAGCCAGCCGAACAAAGCCTTGCATGCGAACAGTTCTGACCTTTCTCAATAGCAAACTTCATCATGACCGAGATGGCACACATCTTTAATGACATTTTGCCATACCGCTTGCATTTCGAAATGAAGCATATCAGATCCGAGAGCAACTGATGCCTATTCGTGATCCGAAAAAGCAAAACTTTGTTTTCACTTGACTTGAGCGTTCACGCGGGTTTGTCCAATGTCTCGAGGCAATCAACGGATCGCGTGAGAAGACGCCAGCATATTTATCTACATCGAATGCAGCTGCACCATTTGGCTCTTCCACCCTCTCGCTGCTAGCCGCTCTGTTCGGGCCCATTTTATAGTCTTGGTTCGAGTACACTTCAGCAGAATTCTCGATAGGAGTGTAAATATCGTTCCAGTGACGATGTGGATTCCTACAGTGAATTCAAGTATGCTAGCTCCTATCTATCCTCCTTCTAACTCCATTCGTCATGTTTGATGCTGCTTTGCCTCTTCACCCATCCAACATTATTTTAGTGTTTGCCTGTTCATGCCAAAAAATGCGCAGTCTAATGCCCTTTTCTAAGGGTATTGCATATGAAATTTGACCAATTGAGTGGAGATGAGAAGACATCCTAAAGGCATGCTCCATTTGTGTGTAAATGAACTCTAATCTCATGCGATTGCCAAGTGAAAATGCAATGAGTTGAAGGATCTGCATCATCCGCAGTTCTGAACATTAGTCTTACAGTTAAACACCTGTTTCGTGGTAAATATAGTCACTTTAAAAGACATTCGCTCAAATGTTGTTCACAACTGATTGTTTTCAAGGTTGCAGGCCGGTTTCTTCACAAATCCAGGTTCTTTTAATGGCTATCTTGGAAGCGATCGGTAATGCTGTGTCAGCAGTGCTGATAAAATGAAAATTAGCTAATGAGTTTCTAAAGGCTTTGAACAATGGGTCGTAGATGCTCTGGTGACTATGCAAGAAATTACTTTAGTAAATCCAATTCTAATGCCGCATTTCCCATGTCTTTGTGCTTATAAGCAAATATAAGGGTTTGTTTCCTCCTGCTGTGCAATGGTCTGGTCTGAGATTCTCGCCGCATGAGATAGACTCATTGTGCTGATTGGTTTTACAATGGATAATGTTAACTCCTTTGAGAGACGTCTCAAGGAAAAAGGAGTTTGCGGTCCTCGATATTGTGTCCGTTAAACTTGGGCCTGTCCATTTTATCCTCCACAAGTTTGCCCAATATCAATGATGATAGTGAGACTAAAGTTAAATGCGAGTGGAAGGGAGGGACAGGCCCTCCAGTTGTAAATGTCCTCGAGGTCGTTGAAATACTTCTTGGAGATCATTAGAGCGGCCGAATCGGCAGGGCAGAGAGTGCTTAAATGCTGGTCATGATACGACCTGCCATGTTCCACAGATCGTCCGCATGCACCACCGCATTGGACAGCACGGACCAGATGAGACAGCAAATGACATTATAAATCGATGCTTCAAAACGGAATCCAAATCGTATGCAATAGCAATAAGCAGAAAAAGCTGTTTAACCATCACTGCTTTGATTACGAGTGTTCGAACTATTTCTTATGAGTTTATTTCTTAGCAAAAGATACACAATAAGCTTTTCCTCATCAGCTATTTAGTGTGCTGACATTGGCTGGACGAAATACGCATTGTTTTCAGAAGACGCAAAGCATGGCCCATGGAATGGAGGTGTAATAAGCACCACAGTTCCTTAATCCACTCAGAAATTAGAACCTTTCCTTAGGTACAGTTAGGTTTTCTTTGCATACAATCGACATTAATTGTCTGATTGCTGGTTCATTTCTCCCTAAAGGAAGGATTGCAGCCATCATTATCGTCTGCCACTGGCGTTAAAATGATTCCCATGATGGGTGCTTTACTGCCTTATTGCGGTTCATAGAACTCCAACTAACTATTTAACATTTTTGTGATATTTTACCTTTATTCGTTCCGCAGAGGGACAACAAACAATGTGTTCTGGCCTTTGCGGCAAAACTAGTCCCGTCATTAGGAGAGACAAATCAAAGTGCTGTAAAATTTAGCTTACAAATCGGTGCTGAGCGGACGCCACCTATACTAAAGTCAACTGCATGCTCCAAAAGTGGGCATATTAAAAGGAAAGAATGACTTGCAAAAGCATGCTGATGTATGGAATGGCTCATGATTGGTGTTTATCAAGATGGAAACGAACCCTTCACTGACCACCACAAGACCAACCAAGAAGTGGGAATCGCAGAATAATTAAGGCCCTTATTGTCTGCAGTGTGCATTCCATCGTCTAGCTACCCACTTACTAGTGTTCATGAAATATGGAAACGACTTTCCTACTGATAGCCGTTTTGTCTTATTGATATCACGTTGAATAACCGTAATCTTGCGATGATCATAATCTCCACATCCTGGTTTAAGCCTCCTTAAACTATCAGCGAAGCGATATTACTTTAAATCAAAGTTTTAGGAGCTTTACAACGGTAACTGTTGTCATTCACTGACACTGCCTTAGCGCTTTTTAGGTAAGCATTAGCGCTCAATAGTGTTGATAAACTTGGAGAAAAGAACGCAAACGGCTGTGGGAATAAACTGCATTTCCCTATGTACCAACTGATTGAAAGGCAGATTATCACACAAATAAGGTTAATGCTGCAGAGATTTGGTGATGGTGTTGTCGATCGAGGCAAGAAACAGTGGTTCTTGACATTTGCTGATGGGAAGTTTGGCGGCAGAAACCTTTGAGTGATTTGCGCAGCGCATCATTTTGAGCCTGAATGAAGGAGACATGAAGGTCCTTCCAAGTTGACAGTTACTAAACTTCATTACGTCTTTGAAGATGCCAAATGAAGGGTTCAGACCCGAAGGAAAAATATTACAGAAACACTTCCGAAACATTTACTGTGCTCAAGTATTCTTAAACATTACTTTACGAAGCTACACATAGGCTTTAGCCAGATCGGATGGTGGGCGAGAAAGTAAATTGTAAGGTCAGTACACACCCTAATCAGCGAAATCTTCGCCGTAGGAAGAAATTACCAACTTCAATGCAAAAGTGTCTTTCCCAACATCTGATTGTAGGCACTTTTAAATGTGCCATGCAAGCCACACGGACCAAAACTACACCACAAAAGCTGCAAGGTGATGATCCAAAAAGGATTGACAATCAGCTGCACACATAAACATGTTTGCAGTTCTTACTTATTGCTACACGACGCATCAATTAATGAATTATTTGGTGATCCTTAAGACGATGTTTTCTGCAAGCGATATAGAGCTAAACCAGCCAATTAAATGATATGCATTTAGCATTCTACACACACACACACAAACCTACACTCGCCCTTAAGCGCAACTAAATTGGACTCGACTCTGCGTTCTAAGTGATACTACGCTAGACTAGGCTATCAGCGCTTTTCTGCAATCATTATCAGTAGTCTTATACACATACCATTGCTTAGGTGTAAAATAAAAGAAAATTGAATGGAGGTTGTTCAGTAAAGCCCCAATAGGCGATAAGACGGTAAATGCACAAAGAAGGCATCGTTTTTGAGAAGTATTTGCATTAGCTTTTGTTAAAACCACCGCAAATGCCTATAAATTCTTCACTTTATATCTGTTGCACTAGTTTAAAAATTAAAATACGTCTAATCAGTAAAGGTTTCCCTCTACACCCCTAATAGCTCCATGGCCAATTCTACAAATGTGTGGGGTGTATATCTGTTTGTGGTTTGATTGCTTGTCATAGCATTGTCAAAGGCTCATTGCACTGGGCTTTAGCAATTTCAATCTTAGGCATTTTTAGGTGATGATAGGGTCAATATTCAGTAAGAAAGGAACTACATCGTACTTGGGCAGCATCCCAATGCTTGACTTGCCTCGCGCAGATTCGAGGAGAAAATTTCGTAAAGATGTTTGCATGAGTTCCCACCTACCTCAACGCTTAGGTGGATATTAATATGCTAAGTCATTCACACGCCATTCACTTGCTAGATATCACTGAGAACATCACCAGAAAGAGCTGGATTCACATGAGCATTGTTGAAGATTGGTAGGCACGAATGTGGATCTCAAAGTACAATTAACACAGGCATCACGCGGAACAATTAGAGACAAGACGACTGGCATGTAAGCGGACAACCTCGGCACACAAGTCAGTTCGAGAGAACGCACTGACNTGAGAGAATGCACTGACAGGCGACAAAATGCATTGGGGAAGTTGGCCATGTTTGCATCTGTGGAAGTGGGCACCGTGGGGTGAGTTCGTGAAGGGTTCACAATGTAGGCAGAAGTGGGCATGATGACCTGAACACCAATGGTCACGGTGTGAGCAGCCGTGGGAATGGTCGCATCATTGGTGATAAACAGCGAACACGATCGACGCTTATAAAGGAGCCTCCGCATTCCGTGATGATAAAGGAGCTGGTTGATGGCGTACATGTGAATGTACCGCCGCTTTGCGGTCAGGTAGACACACATTGGTTACCTTGCCGATTCCGGAGATTTAAGATGCTTGACCTTTTCAAGCAAATGAATGCATTGCATAAATTTAGCTAAATGATGACTGCTGCCTAATTTTATCTTGACACATTTTGTACTCTATAATGACTAGCTCCAACTATTTCGCCTTCATAAACACTTCCTTATGCTGCGTCAGAAGCAAACTTCTCGGCTGTATCTCATAAGTGCGAAGCACCCGAACGGACACACCGTTTTCATACAAGAATAAAGCGCATGAAGATGGGGATTCACGTAATTTGAGGCTTAAAATTCGATAGATGTACAGAATCCTGCTAATGCGTGTGTCCATTTAGATTTGGCAAGTTAACCTATGATGACACAGCGAAGACGCTGCGCTACTTTTCATTCTCTTTGATATGTCTTTGATTAGAATAAAACCTCCTTAGCTTACTG
>LWMK02001129.1:0-13083 GCA_001693075.2 Taenia saginata
TGGTCAAAAAAGGAAATATTTGGCTTTATTTCGGTCGATTTTGCTCACCTGCTTGTAGTGTACCTTAAAAAGGGAAATTTAGCTTCGTCTTCATCCACTTCGATCACATGAATGATGGCTGAGCAGGTTAGGGATGAGGGATTCCGCTCAACCTTTGTCAATTCCACCCACAGGAATGCAGTGTTTGTGAGAAGAAAGGATAAATTTAGTTTTACCTTCGTCAAATTTGCCAGCCTGAGTAAAGTGAGGCCAGATGGAGGCAGGAAATTTAGCATTGTCTTCATCGACTTTGCTAACGCACGTGTAGAAAATGGGGAAGGAAAGGAGAAATTCAGCCTTATATTAATACAATTTGCTAATGTGAAGTAGAGTTAATTTGATTAGAAAGGAGATATTTAGCTTAGTACTCACCTATTTTGATTGCGCGAGTGCAGAGGTGGATGGGAGCATGAAATTTAGCTCTAGTTTCTTCGACCACCCTTGCGTGAAGGCAGTGATTTCAAATGGAAAGGATTCGCTCAAGGGGATGCAGTGGGTTTGGACGAAGGGAAAGAAAATGCTTTATGTTCACCGACTAAGTTCATATGAATGCAGTGTATGAGGACGAAAATGAGAAATTCTGCTATAAATATGTTAATATGCTTAAAGAAATGCAGAAAAGGGATGGCAAGGAGAAAGGTGGCTTTATGTGCATTAATTTCGCAGTAATTGTATAAGGGCAGGGTAAAATTAGCCCCAACTCTATTGAATTTGCTCCAAGGAGTGCAGTGGTTGCAAAAGAAAAGGAAAAAAGCTGGATTCATTCTCATCGTAATAGCCCACGCGAGTGCAGTGGGTGTAAGAAAAGAGAAGACAGCTAAAATCTTTAACGATTTCGCCCATTGAACACGTTAGAAGCCGAAGCATAGAATGTAATGGTATGACATGAATGCACAAAATTAGAAACTGAGTAATCTTCATAACCATATCACTCTTTATTCCCGCGCCACATTAATGCAAAATGGTCAGTACTTCTTGCACATGCCGTATAAAATCGCACCCGGCCCGACCACTGCCACTACTGACTGCTATTTTTGCTTCCACCGATTAGCTGCATCTTTGTGTTAGCCACGCACACTACTGTGTTGGTCTGCCAAAGTTCAGCATTCTTTCCTTTGTGCTACCACAGGCTGCATCTTTGTGTTAGCCACGCACACTGCTGTGTTGGTCTGCCAAAGTTCAGCATTCTTTCCTTTGTGCTACCACATTCTTGCCACTGGTAGGTATGCAGCGAGTCTTCAAATGCCTAAGAGGTAGATTAACCCGAAACGCGGCACTGTGTCTAAGGTAAGATAGATCTTACTGCTTTTAACGTAACTACAACTGTGCCTATTCAAAACCTTGGATTCCTGCTAGGTAGTTCTAAGCCAAGTAGATTAAACGTATCGGTCTCTTTCTGTTTATCTCATCGACTGGGCGCAGAAGTGCCAGAAATGTGTGAGTGTTTTAAATTAGTGGTCAATTTTCAACAATGTGGAGTTATAAGTAAGTACATCGCCTACTTGGACTTTACGGTTTGCATTTCTTGATTCTACCCATAGGCCCTTTCTGCGTTCCAGCAATAAATTACTCTCTTCTGCACCAATGTGCCACAACACGACTTCGTGGAAGACGATGAATTCCTCACTGACGAAATTCGCAGACGAAGTAGATCCAAATGCATAACGGCTAAAATGACCTTGAGTGCTCAGTTATATGGTAAGTTTCCGTCTACTATGATTACGCTTAAAATGAACACTGATTAAATCTACTGTGCTCTCTGCGTCCCAGAGAAACTCGGCAGGTCCCGTTGCAAGGAGACCAGCATGAGGTGCACTGTTGGAGGCACGTAATACAATTACTGTGGCAAAATTTGGGCAAGGCATTTGAATTCAGCAGCTGCAGGCAATGCAATTTACCTCCCAGATTTTGGCTTTTCATCTGTTCTCTTTCTCACGTTCAATCGCTATTATACCAAAGCCTTCCCCACTTTCGTACCGAAGATTATCATAATACTTTGCATGTTAACTGTATCCGTTTGTATCCTGAGTCTTCCTCATCCCACCCAGGCGGGGACACATCAAGCTGTGACAAATTACCGCCTGGCGCAACGCATGGAGAGCTGTGTCGAATGCGCATTAAACTCTAAGTAATTGAAGACAGACAGTGAAGAGGCGAGAATGGTAAATACGTTGAGAATTCGGATCCGTATGCTAATAAGGGACCGATCGAGTGACCGTGGCAAGAGCTTCGTTAAATTTTTGCCTAATGAACTTTTTGGACACATTATTGCTTTAAAGTTGCACTTCAGAAATTGCAGCATTAAGGATTGCAGGTGAGCCAGTGACCTTCAGAATGCCATTACGCGGAATGTAAGTGGTTTTTACTCACTTGTAGTTCCAGATCATAAGCATGATGCCCCGTGGGAGACAGCATAGCATATCGTGGGATCGTTGATTGGAAGAAATCGTTGAATAATTCTACTCTTCATAATTTCTAGGCGATGTGGGAGGTTTTTTACGGAGACGCCAGCTGTCAGAAAATAGTGCCACTACTTACGCGATCATGGTGTTTCTTTAGTCGCATGTGGGTGGTTTGTGGAGTTAAGGAGCTAGGTGAAGAACAGAACTTATCTTTTGTAGGCGTACGTGCAAAAATGTCTGTATATTCCCGACTGTCTTCAAATTGATGGTGTGCTGAAATGTTGGTGCAGATATTGGTGGGACCTATAATCACCTGCTCCCCAAGACTGATTGAACTGCGGTCAGCTGATGTCGACCGAGGTCCTCGTATCTGGCTACTCCTCATTATTTCCGTTCATTAGCATAGTATGCGCAGATTTCCGCGAATGTGACACCATTAATTTTGTTTAGTTGTAGTTGCACTAAATTACATAAATGAGCAGAGTGGATGAGGCCAAAGTAACCTGTTTAACTATGCTAACGCATCCATCACTGGCTGCTGTGCAATAAAATCAAGCTCTCCATTCCAGACTTAAAGCAACAATGGGAATAATGCTTTGGATTTCTCATGGCGCTGTCAAATATGGATAGGTGCCACTGGGTGTAAACTAACACCTACCTTCTCTATTGACTGCAATCCAGCATGCCAGACCTAATGATGAGAATGGTAGGGTGGAGAAGGCAAGATACGCAAAGCAGGAATGCAAGGCTGACCCCCCGACTTACTGCTATTTGCGTTCGGCAATAAAGTTTTGCTTTATACCCTGTAAAACTGTCTCTTTTCCTTATTTGTCGACTTAAGAACTGTGAGGCTCTGATTGAGTGCATAACAGACGTGAAGGCAGGTGTCGTCACAGGACTGTCCCAAATCTGCTTCATTTTATGCAAATTGTATCTCACTGGGCACTACAGACGAAAGGACGAATGTGAATTTATGTTGCCCCTCCATCAGCGACATCTGAAACAGCTATAGCAAATGCCCTTACTGGCTCAGCTCCTATAATCCGACCGTTGATCAATGGCGTAGGACAATCAGGCATTTTCACCCTCCTTCCCCTCCCATTGACTTCAAAACTGATGCGCAACAAAGGATATTACCTTATTAGTAAATAAGCACTACGACGACAGTGACAGCATCAAGACTAGGAAACTAGCTGGTGTAAATGAAAAGACGGAGAGGTGGAAGCATTGAAAAATCAACAATGAAAGGTTAGATGGTGGGCCATTCTTCGTTATTACAGTCAGTCAGAGGCTTTGTAACTCGTCTTTTTGGGACCTGGAGAGTGGTGTGGCTTCGCCATTTCCGACCTTTCCAGCTATTTACTTTGTGAACCTGTCGCTAGCCGCTGAGACCTGATGCATCGATGCATCGGCCTTAGTAGGCCGAAGGAAGTCCTTATTAGGAGGGCCAAGTTAGAACAGAATAAATTTTGAGTAGAAAAAGTGAAAGACAAAACGAATATCCTGTTCTAAACCCACTCTGCCTCTTTTATTCACACCTTATCCCTCCCGTCCAAGTTACTGCCGTCAACGTTGATTATGGCGCTTAGTAGTTTGGCGAAATCTGTTGAACTCTATCCAAGTAGAAGGCTAACGCACTTTAAGATCGTCGTTAGGATTTGAAGTGATTGATGAGTGGTGCGGTCAACCATCCACCTGCTGAGTCATCCAAAGCTTCTATGCGAAGGGAAATTTGAGGCACATCAGCGCAGACAGATATTTGCACTTGACTTATGCGATTAAACTCCGCGTTTCATGATGACATTCCTGTGGGTTGTTTTTGCATAGTGTAGTTTATTTCGGCATTTAAGTGTATTAGTTATATTGCTGCTGTGCTGCTGTCTACCAGTAGCTGTTGGTGGCAACTACAACTAGTGCAAGGTTTTCACCCTCTTGCTTACATTTAACTTCTCCAGGCGTAATTAATGTCCAGTACTATAAATAAATTCTTAAGAAATACAAACAATTAGTTAAAAGCGCGGCTAGCCTGAAATGTTTGCTGTTTGCAACGGCGTCGTGTAGAAGGAACCGATGAAACATGGCACAGTTAAAAACATCAGATATAAGAGTAGGAAGCAAGTAATGGTGTATTTGGGCAAAAGATCCGATGAAAAGTAAGGATCTTCGTCAACATAGACAGCGAATGTGCATGTGCCAAACCATACCTTGATTATAAGCCTACGTTATTTTCAATAGCGAATTCGAGGATAAAGATTTGGACTGCAGCCGGTCGTTTATTTATGCTATTGTCCTTTTCGTTATCCCTGTATGCCATTCATGGCGGGGGTTTGCTGTTTTTGTAGGGCACGGTGTGGGTCTATTTGCCTGTCTCGTCACTGATGTTCACATTTTGAAGTTTGGAGAGTAAGGTTCAATGGCACAGCACAGAATCGGTTACGAAGACGCATATTTTCATCGTTCCTTAGCTCCCAGTTAAAGTTCACCTAATTTAATTATGCATCTATGTGAGGTGTCTTAAATTCCGCGTTCAATTTTGCCGTCTTTCTTTCTTTTCAATGCTCTTTGGGCGTCCTAAAATCCAGATCTATCATAAGCCAGGTTAAAGCTTGTCGTTAGGCTAGCTGGTTCATCGGTTAGCACTTTCACTGGGTCATTATTTTTAGTTTCGCTGATTTTTTGTTATCCATTTTGCAGCCTATTCCAGACCCCACATCACAGATTTCGCTGTTTCCCCTAGCTATCCAATAGTGCGAGAAAAGATCAAGAAATGGGATAACGAAGGATAATTTAAGGGAAATGTGGCACTGCTACGAGCGTCAGGTAAGATGGAGGCTAATCTAGGCACGAGTGCATCACAGTCATACGAGGTCAAGAACTATGTGCTAATAGGTGCACCACCTCGTCTTTGTGATGAACTCGCCCACCTAATGTATGTTCTCTTTTGCCGTGACAAATCTTCGCCATTTGTGAAATCTTCATCCATCGCACTCGCAGTTGCATATCAAGGCTATTGTTAGAATTCTGACAACATCAGCAATGTTGTGCAAGTGCGTGGCTATACGTAGCCTGGGTGGAACACAAATGCTTACTATTTAAGAGATGACTACTGATTGCTCCCCACTGTTGAGTTATTCGGTGTTTTAATTTGGTGCACAAGCATTGATCTAGTTTATTGAATAAACGCTTAGATACTGCAGAACGGTGATGTGGATTGTGATGCTACACCACCATGTCGATCAGTTTGATCAGTGGGGAAGATTAACCATTGAAACAGATTTTAAATCATAACATGATCAGCGCGTGGTTCATTCGACAATCTGGGCTAAGTGATGCAGAGTGATTTCTGCACAAAATCTCAGCGTTAGCGTTCCTACTTATAGTCTGAAAAGCATTCATATATATGGGATGATTCTGCTATCAAGACCGCCTTCTTTTGTCAATGGTTACGAGGAAGGCGTTTTCTAGCTATAAGATAAATAAAAGTGTCAGATAACATATAGTGGCTTGAACATTGGTGAAAATAGAATCAGTCTGCGGTTACCACAATCTTATTAACTGTTTAAATGACCACGCCAAGCGATGGAAAGGTATAGGTCTTAGCAGTATTTGCACCGCTTGGCACCAGAAATCAACTGGAGCCAACCATGCGTCGAAAAAGTCAAAGTGGATCCGGAACGCTCCTTATGTATGGTGCCCTACATCAGCACGCAATTCTGATGAATACCACACTAGCAGCACAGCGAAAGGCACCTTACTCCTCTCCATTCTCGCCTTTGCCTTTTGTTGCCAAGGCTGTCGTCCTTCTTCTTTTACAGTTGCGACAGCAAAATAAGTGATCTATCTCAAAAGTTTAAAACAGCACTTGCCTGATGCATTGGGTAGGAAGTGTATCATAAAGCTGAGTTTTGCATTTTACTTTAGTCACTAATCACCAGTCTTCTTCTCTAAAATCAAAGCTTGCGCTTGATTTTGACCCGTGACAGTCAAATCATAAAAAACTACTGATGCGCGCTCATTTCTAATGACGGCAAATTATCATGCAATCGGCGTACAGGATGTCTGTTGCTCTAGTAGTCTAAACGAAGTAACTACACCTGCTTCTATAATCGAAGGAAATATCATAATGAAAGACGTTTTGTTTTTTACTAGGTCTCTGTGTTGCTGGTGCCGTTGGGCACACCCTCTCTCGTTATTGCATTTTTTGGCAATACCGATAATCAAGCACTCAAAGTGGAGTCGCCTGAAGCCGGTTGACATGACTTTCCTTTACTACCTCCACCGCTAACCAAGATTCAAACTTAAATTGGCGTTGATTCAGCCTCCAGAATCCATGTTAGTGAAAGGATTAAGGGAATATTAGATGAACTTGGAGGCTACCATGTAGAATACCGCGGTTTTGTTGAATTTGAAGGCAATGTGAAAACGACGAATTACTGGCTATCTAGCAGTGACAATTAACACAAGCCTTTGCCTAAACCACCCCTAGTAATATTAGAATTTTGACTTTTTTCCGGTGCATTATATGCCATAAAATCTGGTGGATTTGTGATGTATGGAATTAATCAAATCCGTTATTTTGGTTAATTGTAGCAAATTAGTTATCCAAAAGAGGCGAAAGTATTCGAGAATCCAATTATTTAACTGCATTTAAATGGTAAGGTATTCCATTACGGCTCTTGCTTGAGGTAGGGATAAATAGTACCTTTGGGCTCAGAGATTTTGCAGCTCCTATTGACAAATGGATCAAAAATGTATGTAATAGTATTGCCACCCGTGATATAAGAACTTGATAATTATATGTAATGCTGTTCTGATCAAAAAGCGCTCTTATTTGTACTGACTTGGACGGAGTGAAATACCAGAGTAGGGGGAATAATGACGGAGCGCTGATAAATTAGACTTCACAGACCCAAACCATTTGTTATGGGTATTCAGGCGAGTTGCGCAAAGACTCTTCCCATCAACAATTTGCACAAAGGTATTCAATTATGCTGTCCCCGGCAACTTGGCTATAAAAATGTGTTTTTTTAAGCATTAGTAGGAATCAGTAAGAATAAGTTGGAATATTTTTGGGCACAAAGCTTGTTTAAATGGTTTTGAAGACCCGTTCTTTATCCTAAGATTACTAAAATCATTTCATGGGTGGTTGAATGCAGCATTTGTTTACTGTGAGACATTTAGCCTAATTTTCATTAACAGTTGTCCAGCATCGCGGCCAAATAACATGGATTCACTATTTTCTCTTGTGTAGTGGAGAAACCCATGGGTGAGTCGCGCTATAAATGCTGTCAATTCTTTCATTATTTACAGCTTTGCACACTCTCCCTGAACCTGCGACTATTATGCCACTACGGTTTTATTTTCGAACCTATATTCCAAGTTAATTTAGTGCCATTTCTATTTAAGGGATCATGCAGATAAAAGTGCCAATTTACAAGGGACATACTGGCTGATAAATTGTGCCATAAAATGTATCAAGAGGATGCTAGTTTGGCCAAAATTATCCTTTGATAACGGGGCAGACTCAGTCCCAAATGCATCAGTGAATAACTTGTCGTTCACTTACACTGTCCACTGAATCAATTTTAGTCAAGTAACATTTTGAAACTAGAACCAGTAATGAATGATATTCATCATTTTAAGGAAGAGCATGAGGAATACAATAATATGGTTACCTCATAGCCGTCCGTCTTGTTAGGGTGAAGTGGGTGGTTAATACATTGTGCAATGCTTCTCCATTGTATCATACATCTTGGTAGGTATTGCGATGCAAGATCCTCTTCTTATAGCTTGTCTGCAATCCGTCAGTAGTTAATCGGTGACCACTCAAGCTTTCTTTAATTAGACACCGTTTTGGTCGGAGAGCTGAGAACCGACAAATTGGTCGTTTTAGACTCACAGTTTTGCTTAGCACTGCAAAGTGGATGTATTGTTGCGACTGTGCACTCCAGATGGATGGTAATTTAATCTAACCATTCTATCATCAACACCCGTGTTTGCCCATTAATAAAAGATATCTCACGCGCATCAACCATCGGTTGCTAAGGCACACAGATGACAACGTTATTCTTTATAATGACGATGAGGGGTACTCAGTCACTGATAAATCATTAATCCTGGGGGTGGCTCCTCACAATTGACCAATATGACAAAGTTCTAAGATGGGAGTGCCTCTTTCAACTTTCGTTAAAGTACTGTTTGGATATGATCCATTTCCGACTCTCTAGAGGTTCCGATTGTTCTCAAATTCTTGAATTTTTCAAAGGTTTTATAGTTGACGCTTCTAATAGAATGCCTTTCTCGGGTAATGGCACACATGTGTCCGCTTTGAGTTGGCTAATGAGCACTTTAAATTCATGCGAAATAAAAAGTGTGCTATCTAATACTCATCGCAATAAGTTGTAACCACTATGGTTTGCATGAGAAATCCCGAATTAAATTGTCCTCACCGCTTGGCAATTCTGGTTGCAACCACCACCATACTATGTGGCATAATGCTATCTCACTTCCCCCGTTCCCCTTCAGGTTAAAGTGCACCTGTCCTAAAGCAGACAGTTACCTTCCCAGAGGCAGCAGTAATTACGACAGGGGCAAAGGAATCCACATTTCTCTAATTGTAAGCTTAAAAAATTTAAACCGCTTTTTCTTAATAAACATGTTATCTGTAAAGCTTTGCGTTTCTTCCCCACAATTTAAACACCTTAAAATGCTATCTCAGTCGTTGTCAGCTTGCACCATCAGAGACATTTGATCTGTTTAGAGCTCTTGATTGGTATCATGAGCATAACACCATTTCGTTGACCTCCAAGGGCTGGTGTGACTTAGTATAATGCTGACCGATCCACACACCAGATAAATTGCAGAATTGGTCAAGATTGAACCACTTCCAAAATGTGGATATGGACCTCCTGCTATTGACATCTAGCTGAAGCACAAAGTGAATGTGTTAAAACAAAGGATTTGCATGAGGCAAGCTAGTAAAATAGAAATCGTGGTGCAGTCCCATTCAGTGTTTACAAATGCAACCCCAGAAAGACGTAGTAATTGATTTATATTTTGCCATGCATATGCGCTATAAAAGCATAAAAAATAGTGGCGTGTGCCTGTACAGTAACTAAATGTAATGTCTAATTGGAAAACATTAGTTACATTACTATACCCTCAAAATCCGATAGTTGCTTAACTCCTTTTTTGTCACGGGCTGTGTTTGTACATGGCTCTGGCAAACCTACAGGTTTGGCTTGCGAAAAGATTTGTTCCAATGGGCTAAATTAAGTCTCAAGTTTGCTTGATTTATATCCATTTGTGAAACAAGTAGGTTGAAAACAAAATTTACCTTGTATTAAGGGACCCCAATTTATGCATCGGAGTATTATGTACAAAACCACATGTTATTGGCTAATGTTCCACCCAGTTCGTCATCAAATGTGCACCTATGTTCAGAAATCAAATTCATTTAGTCTTTGCAGACTTGTACAAATAGAAAATTGCTGTAAAACTTAAAAGTTGGTGACTACCTGAGTTAACACATCTAATTACGCTCACCACAGAATGCAGATAGACCTCATTCTAGAAAGCATGGGGCACATACATTGGAGAGGATGAAAGTGAAGTAGAAAATGTTTGATTACCTACCTAAAATTGCATGTCGTATGTGGAAATTATAATCACTGATGCAAACTGAAGAGTTACATCCACGCGGTAGCAAGATATAACTGCCGAATATCTCGTCATAAGGTCCAGAATACACCTCAAGGACACAATTTTTGACAAGACAAGTCATGCATTATTAGTCAGTGCATTTTGGACAAATTGCCGCTGCTTTTGGACACTGCTCCCATTGAACACGTTAGAAGCCGAAGCATAGAATGGAATGGTATAAACTTGAGTGCGCAAGTTTTGAAACTAAGTGACCTTCATAACCAGATCACTCTTCATTCCTGCGCCGCATTAGTGCAGAACTGAAAACACTGAAAACACTCAAACCGCTGTTAATTTAGGGTCCCAATTTTGTACACGAACACATACTCAACCCAGGAAATGTCTACTTGCTAACACTCTACTAATGAATTTAGCCAACACTATCATCATATGCATGCGTTGAACCTAGCTTCCTGCCCAAAACGAGACAGGCACTCCTCGGCACGAAACACAAACGGTATATAACAAGCAAAAATTACTTCATTTTCTTGCAGTTAAAAAGGTGTACACCAACAAGTCCAGCACTTCATCTTCCTTTTTGCCCCCGCGGCTCCTAGATACTGCAAGGCCACCCAAACGCAACAATCGAAGCATCAAGTACGTGGAGGAGACAAGTACTTTTGCATCGAAACAAACGGATATCAACATCAGGTCACAACAGCAGAATACTCACTGCTGATTGAAGCTATGGAAGGTGACAACAAGCGGCGACATGCCTCAACTAGTGACACAGAAGCATCAAGAACAACACTACCAGATTTACTCATTGCAATGCAGTAGCATATACTACATAGCCATGGCGATGAAAGCGAGCCATTTCAGTGTGTGCAATGCCACAAATGCACAGAGAGGAAAGTAGAAGGAATGATAGGGGAAGGTGAAGAGAAGACCATTGTAGACAAGTAGAAAGCGAAGAGGTGTGCCAGCGACACGGTGTGTACTACAGCAATCACCGGTGCGTGAGCTAACCCGCAACCACGTATCATAACCCTTGCCATTGCAGAAATTGGAGACTACTTCTCCGTGCTCTCGCTGGCGTTCATCCTCTCCTCACATCTAGCTTACTTCCCATCCCTTGCCTTCCCATGCTAACCACACACTGCATCTTTCCTACTCTCTTCTCACATACTCTTCCACCCAAACCTTGTCAACCTCCTTCCACTTTGTCCCATCCTCCTTCCGCCCTCACTCCTTTCCACCTCATATGTGTCCATCCTTATCTTGCCCCCTCACGCTCCCTCCCTCATCACTGCATCCTCTATCAATGCTTCTTGCCTTCCTGACTTCCTCCTTCCGGCTCTTCTCATATTTACATGCCGACGCACACACACGCACGTAGCATCCTAATATTTCGCACTTCCTTCCACTCCCTCTGACTCACGTCATCTGCACGCCCTGTGTGCGCATTGCCCAAAAAACAGAGCTAATCGCAGTGCCTGATTCACTTGTTTCTTTTTGCAACATTTTTCCCTTTTATCCACGATCACTGCTTTCTTGTTGGTGATTTTGTTTTGTTTGATGCTTAATTTTCCCCTCTCTTCTTTTCTTACTTCCTTTTCGCGGGCGAAATCCTTGAAGTTTTTGCTGTCTTCTCTTTTCTCGCACTCACTGCACTCACGTAAGCTATTGGGATGAAAACAAATCTAGCATTTTTTCACCCACAATCACTGCACTCTTTGGGGCGAATTCAATAAAGTTGGAGCTAATTTTCTCATTCCCTTTCATACTTACTGCAGAATCGATATCCATAAAGTTGCCTTTTTCCTTACCATCCCTTTATCTGCATTCCTTTAAGCGTATTAACATATTTATGGCGGAATTTCTCATTTTTATCACCATACACTGCATTCGTATAAACTTAGTTGATCAACACAAAGCATTTTTTCCTTTCATTCACACTCACTGCATTCCCTTGAGCAGGTCGAGGAACACAAAGCCATATTTTTCCCCCATTTACGAGCACTGCTTTTACGTGGAAGAATTGGGTGAATTTAGAGTCTACTTTCTTACTCTTATCCACCTCTGCACTCGCACCCAAAATAGACAAATGATAAGCTAAGTTTCTCCTTTCTAATCAAACTAACTTCGCTTCCCATAAGTAAAGTACATAAACATAAGGCTGAAATTCTCCGTTTCTTTCCCAATCTTTACACTTGCGTTAGCAAAGTTGATGAAAATAAAGGTAAATTTTCTCTCCACCTAACCTCACTTTACTCAGGTTGGCAAATTTGATGAAGGTGAAGCTAAATTTATCCTTTCCTTCCACAAACACCGCATTCACGTAAGCGGAATTGACAAAGGTAAGGCGGAATCTCTCATCCCCAATTCGCTCAGACTGCATTCATGTGAAGACAAAGCTAAATTTCTCCTTTTTTCCAAATGCACTGCAAGCAGGTGAACAAAATCGACGGAGGTAAAGCCAAATATTTCCTTTTTTGACCACGATAACTGCCTTTACGCAAACAATGTCGATGAAGTTAGGGCTAAATTTCTCCATTCCACCCACACTCACTGCATTCACGCCAGCGAAGCATGTGAACAAAATCGACGGAGGTAAAGCCAAATAGTCGATGAAGTTAGGGCTAAATTTCTCCATTCCACCCACACTCACTGCATTCACGCCAGCGAAGTCCATGAATATAGAGCTGAGTTTCTCCCTTCCATCCACAATTGCTGTACTTGCATAAGCTGCTGCGTAATCGTTTTGAGTAAGTAACTTTTACTCTGCGTGAATCATCATTGACCTGTGACTGCAGAGATGGAACATTGCGAAACGAAATCTTGCCCTTCGTGTATGAATGCGGACCATGCGACGGCATGGTGAATGGATTGAGGAAACAAATCGTGCTCACGATAAATAACTTTTGACAACGTAAATGCATAGCTAGCGGATTTTCAGATGGAATCTTGCCTTACATGAAACAAGGAGGAGGGAGCGGAG
>LWMK02001131.1:0-13056 GCA_001693075.2 Taenia saginata
GGAGAGGCGTATAGGATGAACTGGATCGTGGGATGGACAATGGTCCAGAGAATCGCGATCAGCAGCACGTCAAGCGTTGATGAGACCAAACTCTTCCCCGTCGCGTGCGTGGAATCGATTGGTTGCACGTGTTGTATGCAGCGTGTCGCATGGTCTATTGCGGTGTCGTGACTGTTGGCTCTGAGAACAATGATACCATGTTGTCTTCCGTTTGGGTGTGGCACCAAAATTTGTGTGCTTTCGCGCCTTAATACCTTGGCTTAATGCCCGCCACAGAGGAGATATAAGGGCAGCATGCTCTTCTCCAAATCTTTCTACCTTTGCATAGCACGCGGTCACAGTACATCTTCTGCCTCAAAATAAACACGCTTTTGAATTTCTCAAGTTGGCTCTTTAATATGCATGCAGTACCGAACATAGGGTCTTTGTTGCTGGAATAACAGCTAAGATAGTGATGTGTTAACAGGTCTAGCAGCCATTCTTGCTCTCCTTCATTCGCACATTGCCATTTAAATTCAAGACGACTTTTTTAGGATAAAGCAATTGTAGGTGCAGCGGAGTGACGACTTCGAGACGAAGGCCCCATCAGCATACACTAATACTTTTTCTTGCACGTAAAGTGGGCCTACTAAAATTGGACTTCAGTAGACACACCTCGACCTCGTGGCCAGAGACAAAACAGGTCTAGTCGCCTTGACACAAAACTGCTTCTCCATTGAGAGAAAGGGTAAGCGAACCAACGTCATTAGCCCTGCAGATTTCTCTCACTTTACGCTTAATGTAGGCTAATGATTTGCAAATATCCAGAGGGGACTTCAAGAATTGACGTGAAAGTGGTACTTAGAGCCAATTACGAATTCGATTTGTCAAAACGCGTGCTCTAATTAGTGCTAGTGGTGCTAATACTATAACCATTCAAGAAAATGTTCACTTTGCAGTTCTCAACGTTTCCATTCATATGGTTGACTGATAAGCACCTTGAGGAGCAACACACCAGCACTTACCTTAGCCTGATTAGCTAAAATCATGTGCAACCATGCTTTATTTGCCCCGACGTCCATTGCAGAGCCAAGTTCAGTCGAGGCAATGAGTATGCGAGACTGTATTCACCCAATGTTGGGCACTCCTTAATGTCAAGCTGCTAATCACACGTGCATGCACGCCTGCGTCGTACAGGCCATGGCAACCCACCAGTCGGCAAACCGGCATTAACCTCGAAGCCTTGTACATTAAACAGGTCATGTGGCCGACCCCAAAGTGGTTCAAATATTTGGTGCTCAAAAGAGCTCACTTTACCCATTCAACACGCCACTCGTCTAGGGCGCACTCCAGCACCGTTTAGACGATAACCAGCGAAATGACTGCTTATCAAGAGAACCTGTGAATTATTGCTTTGATTTGTTTGCACCCATTCTGACATTTTGTAGAAAGTACAAATAACGTAACTAAACACGTGATGACGGGGCAGAAAATGGAAGAAAAGTGAAGAAAATCATGGGTGGTTGGGAGAAGTCGAGAAGTCTCCGACCCTGCTTCGGCTGTGGTAGCCGTACTCACACGAATTCTCGCGCTGACGGTAGGTAGCTGATGCACCGAAACCACCCATCCATCCCTCCGTGTGGTGCCAAAGAAAATCAGCAGTACCACTTATTTCGAAATGAGTAGCGAATTACCCGGTGAGTGAAGACCAACTGCGAACCTTCTAAACGGCAGAGATAAGAGGAATAAGACTCAAACTTATTCCAGTCATCAAGTGCGATTTTGTCAAACAGACGTTACTGAGATTCCAGAAAAGAGTTCCGGGCTTTCCTTTCCAGCGTGATAATCTGTGTCGCGTGGAAGACGACCTGGTATTGACACAGGACAAGGCCGGCAGGCGAAGTCCGAGGTAGGGAACGTAAATTATACTATTCACTGCCACTGTGATTCTTCAAGTTTGCCAAGCATTGGCAGTGGACCGGCTTGCCATTCAACACTGAACAGTGTGATCATTGCGGCACGCGCCCTTGGATGTGGAACCGAAGGTCTGCATTTGACTCAAGCACTGTCCATACCTCTCTGCTTTTCCATTTATCCATCTATACACTCACTCAAAAGAGATGGACACAGAAGTTGGCTTGTATAGTGAGAAAGCGGAATAAGGGAATTTGGCTGGCCATCGGTGCTACTAAGACGATTGCTCCACACCGACAACACATTTAAAACACCTCTTTCCCCCAATTCTACGGGTAGAACAATTGCTTCTTTAGCCAATAAAGAGTTGCGATTCTGAAAAATATGATAATGTGAGCTCGTGCGCACGGACACGCACCCGCATAAAAGCAAGAATAGAAGTAGAGGTAATTGCGACCACCATTAAAACGAGTTTTACTCACTGCTTATCTACCATACGAAGCGACCCCGACCCATGTACGAGGCAGAAGACTAGTGTGCAGCAAATCGGTAAGGCATGGATGAAGAGAGGGTAGCCCAGGAATCGTCCAAGTTACCCGATTGCGATGCCTCATTATTTGAAGCGATGACGCATTAGGTCCAAGGAAATAACTATTATAAGGTTAGGAAACAGCACATTGCCAATCACACGCCAAACTGATAGGGGCTTAACACGTGCGAAACGGCTTTAACCAGGGCATGAATAGAGGTGATGGTCACGAGACAATTTGTCAACGTCTACATCCACAGGCGACCCTCATCCGTAGAGGCTGCCAACCAAGTGTTCTTCTTCCATCTGCCATGCATTAAAATGCGACAAACGATGAGCTCATAAAACGATCAGTTGCATACTTACTTCTCTGACCGATTTTATAAGGATGTCGGGCAGAAATAGGGATACTTGTTAACGGAACTACAGAAGAGTAATCGAAGTGGCATTTGTGGTGCAACAGTCACCGTAGAGGCAGACGGAATGGCTCGGATTTGAATGATTGAAAAACCGCCCTTTGTTTACACCCCACCCACCACTGCAGTCTCCCTTGACTGTGAGTAACTCATGTTTCCGCTTCATTGTGTGCGGGTGGATTAGTGACACTGTGTCGACTGCAGACACAATCATACACTTTTAGAAAAAGATTTGATCTATCCGGTTTTAACAAATTAAAACAAAACCAACAGAGCATGCCAAGGACAGATTTATCTCGAGAAAATGCAAAGACCAACAAGACTGATCATCCAGTATCATGAATAGGGGCGCATGACAATGGAAAATCGGTTTGTAATGTCGCGCATAACTGACGCATGGGATCTGCACCGGTTAAAAAGAGAAAGGCAGAGGAGCTACATACCCACGGCTAGAATGAACTACAAGGTGTGAATAGGAGTAGTTGTAACAGGATCCGTCACAAACCCTACAAACAATGCGGCACGCGGAATTTGGACTAATTGCTGCCTGCCTCGCATCATCTCTGTGTGGTAAATTGTGCTTGCTTTTACTTCATGCAATCTTATGGGTGCAGCATCTACTTACTCACGGAATATGTATGACAAATGGACGACTCATTAACAATTTTTTGGAAAAAAATTGGTAGTTGGGCCGCAGTCGCGCAAACTGCCTGCCACTGGTATGCATAGAAAAGAGATGAAGTGGTCAAGGGTGAAAACAAAGAGATGACGTCCGTGGCGCAACTCACCGATGGCATTCCCCACTGTGGCGCAAAACGCAAACCAATGCGCCCATAACACTGTACAGTGTCGCCTGACAGATCGTGGAGAAGATTGTGTAAGGTGAACCATGGTGATCAGTGGTGGCATTTCTGTGCCTCACACGGGAGTACTGGTGCACCCAAAGTTGAGAATGCATAACCAAGTAGACCTATCAAATTTTCAATGCGATTTTAAGAGGTTCGACTCGGCTGGAGTAGACGTACATGCTTGATCCATTCTTGCCGTCGCCTAGTTCACTCTTCATTCACCTTCTTTAATAATTCTGCACCACATTGACGATTTGGCTGCTGAATGCGCTAAATGCTGGTAATTTGCTCAGAAGTACAATAATTGGCTTGTTCATTCTGATAATGGCAGCCCTCAATTGTGGCTTCATTGCATTAAGCACGAACAATGCTGAGCCCCTATATACATCCGACCTCCATCTGTGAAGACTTCGATAAAGTCATGGTGGCATTTTGTAGAAAGTATTACTGTTTGCCAATGGACGAAAAGGCGGCTTTTCCAACTTATATGGCTTTGACTGGTAGAAGTCTTTGTGAATGAATGAACGAACTGGGTAGGTCATGAGAGAGAGCTTAATGCCTCTGTCAAATGCGACGCTTTTAGTGTTGATAGCACCGTACACACGGGAACGCAGTAATAGGTAGGTCGATGCAGCATGGGGAATGGATGTTGTGCCATGCATCATTGCACTTAACATTTCCCCATTTTACACACTCTCAATGTCAGAAGTAATCAAGGTGACCAGGAGGACGACGAGGAACATTGTATTCCATATAAAGGTCCTGCGGTTGGTGTTAATTCCCCTATTTAATGCACAAAAGCGATTATATTTGGCGTCGACGAAATTAACGTTCGCTGCTCAAGTTTTTTGGCAGTGAAATCGCCGCAGCAGTGTAAGAGGTTACCGCCTTGGTTAATTCATTATCTGGTTTAATCCTAGCAGTTTCTTTGACTGTTTGCATGTAACGCCTTATCCATACCACTAAATTCAGCATTTTCTGACTTTCATTTGATGGTCACAACTAGGGATGTGTTGTGGCCTTCACCGATTAAGATCACTAAGGGAGCTGCTATGTGTACGCGATAATTTAGTGGTTGCTTTCTTTGCGTGACGGCCTCAGTTGGTGATCCATAGAGTTGATGTTCGACTAGCACCAGCTGTACAAGAAATTTGAGGTAAACTTTCAAATTTCCGCCTGCATGCTCTTCGAAAGCGCAAATTTAAGGAGAAACTTTGCAATGGATTTCCAACTTTTTATTGGTGTAGCTGTTCTCGTGCACAAAGTTGCTGACAGCAACAGTGTCCTTCGTCGTGTCGGAAGGGATAAGTTCCCACCTACACTACATTAGTCATGCCATATTCTCCCACTTCAACATCAACTCCATTCTACTTTCCGATTGCTTGGCTCGTGCCTCTTTTCTCCTTTAAAGTATACATGTTCATGGTCTAAGAATTTGCCAAGAAATGTCTCTTTGCTAAGTACGATTAAGATCCTTTTACCTCGCGGGAATAGAAGCTGATGACTGAACTGGGCATCGTTTGACTTCCAAACTGGCATAAACATTCGTCACATCTGGGCAACTGAGCGGGTTCTCTCTCAGCCGATGACTTCTGCTCCATTTCCATAGCATCGCTTCCTGCGATATCAAATACAGCCCCCTCCTCAGAATTCCTTCGCAACTGCTGCGACGGCTGCGGATTTGTGGATTCATTGACTGCACCAATTAATCGTAACGCAGCCACAATCTCGAGGGGCTTTGGCATGTGTCCACCCTTCGCACACTTTCTACCCTGTATGGAGCACTATAGTAACTCTACCACCATCCCTGATGTGCTTTTCGGACGGTAAAGACAGGCAATAAAGACAACCGAGATAGTAACTTGGCATGAGGGCAGTTTTGTGCGTAGCTTTTAGAAATCAAAGGTATATTTGCGTCCACTCAATCAGTGAGTGCTTTCATCGACAATGCCCCTTCCATACAAGCAGAGGTGCAATGGCAATAAAAGTAGGTCAAGCCAAAATTGGAGTGTAATGCAATTCCATTGAATAAAAAGTGTGGGCGATGAGGAACTCAAGTGGCCTCCTCTCCCATATCCCGATGGTGGAAGCAAAGTGGTTAATGAGAATGGCGGTGACTGCAACCACTTAACTAATACTTCATAGAGAATTCATCCAACAAATTAATATTGCCAAAGAACATCAGGCGGCTTCAGTCGGTTCTGACACGGTCAAACCACTAGTCTGTAAATAACGAACTTTCCGAGAGAGCTCGCTGAGTGAGATGCCTAATGATTGACTCGACGCATTTGGTATGGAAAAGGAAATACAAAGAGGCTTGGTCGGGTCAGTGAGGTGAAGAGGAGAAGGCAAAAATGCCGGACTTAATAACACTATGCCCATCTCCATTCACATCGGTGAAAGCTGCGTCGGATTTGGTGGAGGACTTGGCCTTTACAAAGCATCAAATGCGCCGCATACTGTAGAGGTTTACATTGTCATATGAAGACAAGAGTAGCTAGTCGTGAAATGAACCGCTGCTTCCTTAAATAAAATGCGTCTTTGTGTAGCCATGGCCTATTGTAGGTGCTTGACCGTTGCAAAATCTCTGCTTCATGAGCCTAATTCAGGGAGTGGATAAATTACTTCAAAAGCAGATTAATCTTGGATTAAAAACCCAGAAGCACAAACTATTCCACTTTAGTATACTTTGCCAATCAGAAGTTCGAGATGAAAGCGCACTAACTCAAGCTAGTTACTATTCAGTTTGCCTATAAGCATTTGAGAATTGGCTTATAACGCAGGTAAACCTCGTAACGAGAGGAGTATGGTTAAATCAAAAGTTGCCGACTAGGGACTTGCATTATCCAAAACCTCAAATAAAGCTAACTTTATGTTCTCTTTTACTCCGAGATCCTTCTTACCAACTCTGACACAAGGCCAGCATTAGTGGAATGCACGTGCGGGCATCCCAATTACGGCGTGTTTATTTCTGCATTGTGAAATAAAACCCTAGCTTGCGGCAACAGCCACCTCAACTCTACTAGCAGAGTCACACCTACATTCACTGATCTCACACAGGTAGAAGCAAAGGCGTCGTTTGCACTTGTGCCTTCCCATCCACTCAGATTATAGCCCTTTTCACTCGTGTGATTGTTACGAGTGACACCTCTTTCCCTTGCAGTAGCTCCACATAAGGAGCATTTATTTGTGATGGAGATGAATTCTTGAACACTCTCCTCGATGTAGTGAACCAAACAATAGTCCAGCAGCGCATAATGTAAAGTGCTTCCATAATGCCAAACCCAAGGTCTTCTTTAGGGTTGCCTTCTAGATGATCTCATTCAAAATTCTCTTCTGACGCCTCTAAAACAGTTCCAATGAGGAAACCAAATTGATGGCCACTATAAGCTGCCAGCACCTCCTTCCTCTTCCTCCTTCCTCCTCCCCTTCAGCCTCAGCTGTCCGATCATCAACTTTATTGGCCGCATACATTCACCTCTGATTCTTAATTGTCTGAAGAGCATGAACAGGGTACAGGATACCAGTGGAATCTGAGTGGTGGAAAACACTGCTACTGTTACTTCATAAGTAGGGTGATTCTAGCAAAATGTTAGTTAAGTCTAGCAGATAGAATGCTGCCTTGATGAATACACAGATTCTCCCTGGTGTGTTTGCATCGATAAGCAGAAGTAAATGCATTCACTCGAGCCAAATGTGATCGGGGCAGGACAGTTTGCCGTATAAACACAGGAAATTGGCTTTCAACGCCAGTAAACCTCATTACAAGAGCAGGCTGATCCAACTGAAAAGATCTTTTAGCACTCAAAATTGCTGATTTGTGGTCAACATTGTCTAACACCTCCAATAATTTAACCCCTAATGACGCCTTTACCCTTGTTTTATGCGATGAATCACGATCATTTTGCTCCTCTGTAAGACAACATCACGAGCGCTTCGAATGCAACTGTACACTACGTCTTGCCTTAAGCCGGCCAGCCATAACGCCTTATGTACAGCAAAACATTAAATGATGATTGATTCGTCACTTAGTATCACTAACTCTGTGGCAGGCAACCCTACCGTCACCACCGTGTGTCTCGTAGTGCACACGTAGTAATTGGTTGGTGCACTCGGAGATTGTCATTGTCATTGCCATTTTCGCATGCCTCCCCTCGCAGTCGACGCAAACGTCCACATTGACGATTAATGCTGCAATTGGCGACTTTGTGAATGTCTGCAATAATAGTGGTGGATTTGCCTACAGCTACCGCTATCGACAGGTGATAGACGACAGGTCTTGATGCGCGTGAGCGGAGCCCTAATACCTCGGCGAAGTCATGTGTAAGGTCGGCCGGACTGCACGCCTCATCTTCAGCAAGCTTACCTGCGACACATCTGGTGTCAAGTCGCCTCTGTCTCCTCACAGAGCACGTGTCACGTCATCTGCTACTGGGCGCACTCACTTTGTGCGACTTAGTATACCAAGTGCGGTGATTACTTGACATTACATGACCTGATTCAGCGTGTGAGCAAAAACAAGCGCTGCAACTTTGAGGCTGCTCGCGTATGGTTATCTCTCTACGCTTATCGTTTCACCAAGCATCGATGCCAATTGGAAGGCGTTAGAGAAATCAACGAGAAGTGGGGAGGCAGTGCAACAGTAAGCAGAGCTTAATGCGAATGCTGTCTTCACATTTAGGTCCACATTTTGGTGAATGCATGGCAATTTAATAGATGATTGGAGATGGATTATTGCCGCAGTTTCCAACTGTGCACCCTCTACCAGCCTCCTCATCTCGCGCAACTACAGTGTGAAATGCCGTGGGTACATGTGTGGACTTCAAAGTTAGTAAGTGCGCGTCAGCATAACTAAGCACACCATAGTTTGGAGCGAGATGCGGGGGTGGGGAAAGAACTTGGGTGATGCACTTAACACAATTGTATATCAGATGCCACTTCACGCATGCTGGGCAGAGCGACATGCCAGTAGGCAACTTACCACCAGCTCCTCCGATTTCAGCTGTCAAAAGCGAAGCCGCTAACAACACGAGGTAGAGTCGAACCATCGTCTTCAGCGTTGTGATTGTTGTCATGCACAAATCAGGGCGCATTTATAGAAGTGATCCACACCCAATCCAGCCTATGAGATGTCTAGTGTGTGAACTGCAAACCCATTTCGCCTGCATCGGCAGCGCGTATGGCGTGATGAGACGCGTGAGCGCTGCCACACCCATCCATCAACCCGTCACGCTTCTCATCAATGAGGCACACGAAGGCGCAATCTGAGTATGCTCTAACAATATTGCATGTGAGTAGTTCATCGATGTTGACATCAGCTTGGAAGTGTTTGTAAAGTAAATGCTACGTGTTGAGGATGCCACTGATATTGCAGCTCTATCATCACATCCAGCCATGTAATGCTTTGTTTTGTTCGAACTGCCGCTTTCGGTCACTTGGTTGACCATATTGCTCTAGCCGGTTTGCCAGCCTTTGAGCTGTGCCAACAGCCCTCAATATCCCCGTTTCCAGCAAATATATTCTGTCCGAGTACTATGACTTCTTTTGCCTTAAAGGAAGCCTCGCGGCGCTGCAAGCCATACCTTTTCAGTCCGCAGCCGCCACATGTGCACATCCTGTTTGGTTTTGGAGGAGTCGGATGCGCGAACTAAATGGCTGGCTGCTCATAATATCACACATCTGCCTCATCAACGCACATCAGAGCCGTAATTTTGATTTCACTCCAAGATTTGATGTAAAAGAAGGTGAGAATCAAGTGCCATTGGCTTCTACTGGATTAGAGTGGCTCCCTCACTCTAAACTCTTTCTAAATTGTTGACCTGCTTCGGCTAAATGCCCTCGTCTGCTTCCAGCTGTACTAGTTGATGTTTGGGTTGCGATTTAACACGTGTTATGCAGCTGCTCTCCTCCTTCCTTCACTAGTAAAGTGGGCTGAAACGCCGCTAACCCTGATGCAAATTGAAAGTGCCATAATGTGTGGTGCAAGTAAGGGCAAATAATTACTAATGAGCGACTTACTACCTGCCTGGGCAAATCGCTAGCAGGGGCGGAGGCAGTAAGAATTTGCACTAGTGAAAATGACTATCTCTCGCGATCGAAGGTAAAATGCACCACAAAATGATCTTAGTACTTTTCCAGCGCTAGCATCCTAGCACACTCCATCATGATTGTGTTGCAATTCACCACTACTTTGCCCACCATTTTCCACTTGCAATGCAGATAAGATCAAGCACGTGGCGTCGCAGTGCCACTCACTCAGTCGCTACGGTGGAGCATCAATGCGTGGGTGGCTGCAATCACTGGGTGATGACTCTCCCCAACCATGCCATTTTACTCCTCCCTCTCATCCTCTCCGTCACGATTTGTTTGAGCATAAGAATGAGAGCTACATCACCGAGTGTGGACGTTGCGAGTCATTGCTTTAAGAATTTAGCCAAGCTCTGCACAAGATGTCGCTCCATGTTGCAACAATGACCTCACATCTTGGCTGCCACGTTGCCGCCCTGCCAGTGTGAGTGGGTCAAATTTGCCTCCAACCAAGCATGTGATAGCCCAGCCATCCCTAACGAAGTTATTTAATCATAGCAGTAAATTTGCCGCCACTGATGAGGAGAATTCCTTGTTGGGTGAAGGACTGCTTTTACGATTCCCAAAATTTGCAGTTCGCAAATGCGTGTAAAGACGAGGATTTGGATGAACGGATATCACGCCGATGCAAACAACCTAAGCTATGGTAAGGAAAGGCATGATCAGTCCGGATGGATGCATTAACTCACCCCATCCTGCTGACCAAATCTTGTCGTCTCCTTATTCGCGATGCGTTGCAATTCTTGTAAATTGTTCTGCAATACAATGATAGTGTGCATGTAAACAAGCCAACCCGACTTCTCATGTGAAACATGCAGAACAAATGTGCATCATGCGGTTTACTGGCTCGATAAGCAAAACTTTTATTCAGTTTAGCATTTTTTGTTCCTTGAAGACCGTACAGTGAGCAGCACACTTAGAGGGAGAAAGGCGAGTCCCTAAGGTCAACTCCTCTTATTTTCACATTTGTTTACAGCACAAACAAACCCTTTACCCATTACTAATAAACGTTTTGTAATGCATGCGTAGACGGGTAGGAAGATAGCATATGAATTAAGAAGTCATTTCTAAGTGCTTTTCTTTTACATGAAGAAAGCTTAAGGACTTACTAATTACTGCCCTAGTTGACCGTGTGGTCACAGTGCATACACACATGTGCATCCTCTGGCCGTCTTACGGTGCAATAGGGTTCTTTCCCCCCCCATCCAGTTGCTCTCCTGTCAGCCTGACATATCACACCGCACGGGGCAAAAAAGCAATCCCGTAGAGATAAATGGATATGTGTACATCTAGACACAAACAAATACTACTTCCGTTTCCACACCTATCGCTCTCAACCGAGATCTATGCACGCCTAATTTGTTTGCCTCACTATCAATCACATCGCCGAGCATCGATATGCTGGCTTACATTGCATTCCAACGTCTACCCCTCCCTACTTCAGGAAGGTGAGTAATGTTCGGCACTCCCTCATGGTTTGACCCTCGCTCTACACTATGCATTCCACCATAAAAAATAACTTAAATGTTGGGTGCAAATCATTGAATAACTAATTAAATAGGTCACCGTTTCATCGACCATTGCTACCTAAGTGAGTTTCAGCGACCTGAGAAAGGATCCCATGCCGTTTATGGAAACGAGGTCCCAATGCACTCGTATGAATTTTTCACAGCAATTAATAGGGACCCTCTGAGCCTAAATCTACCTGACTAATACACTGCGTTGTTTTATGCCTTTGTGACTAGTCGCTGACTTATTCAGGAAAGGAATGTGAAATAATGACCTTTGCAAAAAAGATGTTTGCCAGACTTGAAAAAGAGGTGATTAAGGATCACTTCAAATACAAGTTGCACCCCCCAGACATCATCAGACATAAGGGGACGACTTCAGTGGTATTGCCAAATGCGTGTCTTCAATTGCCACCTCATCTTTATTACTATCAACGCCTCAGTCATCAGTATCAGGCTTGTCATGGTGGCAATAGCTGCTTAGGAATTCTTGGGGACATTTGGCACATTTCCGCCTTCCCCTTTCACATGATCCTTCCTGTAATTTGATCGGCTGAGGTTGAGCTGGCGTCTTGTCAAATAATGGAGGATGGAGAGCTTTTTGAGTTCTGGAGGAACTCTGAAGTGTAAAAGACTTGCTGTCGTGAAATTCTAACAATATTGTTAATTTGGATCAAAATGTGACAAATATTAGAGGTGGCATCTTCTACTACTAAAAGGATCTGCGAAATGCCCTTTTAAGCAAAAGCAACAGAGGGCTTGTCAAGACATCGTATGTTGACTTATCTGTGCAATGCAATCAACGATTAATTCTTGACAGATGACAATGTTAAATAGAGGTGCGTAAGGCATTTTTAAAGCAAAGGAAAAAGAATGAACTTAAAGCAGACCTACTTAAATTTTGCATAGAGAAGGGGGCACACTACCTTTCCCGTCGACGAGGAGACATATCAGTCAAATTACCATCTACCTTGTATTAAGCATTGCTGACAGTACGGTGAAATCAAGTACAGCCTTCACAGATCAAGCCTTATCGCCTGCTACAGGAAAGTAAACGAATCTAGACAGCACTACCTTTGATAATTACGCTTTTCTCACCGACTATTTAGGACTAATCTAATCCCAGTGGAAAGAAACCCAAACAAGCCATCCATCGCCCATCCGCCTGCTTGGGATTGCAACGACGACTTACCGTGTTTGCCACGTTGCAGCCAGTGTGAGTGGCTCTTGCTGACCTCCTTTCCAGCATGTGATCGTACTGTGATCTTGCACAAAGTTATTCAAGCATGGTAGTCAACTTGCCGTTACTGGAGAGAAATCTCATCGATTAAATGATTGCTCTAGCAGTGTGCAGCTTTCAGTTCACACATGCGTGAGAAATTTTATCCTGTCATGCACGGCAACAAGGTTGAATGGAACCACCTGAAAGAGCGCATTGGACAAAATACACTCAACTCTCACACCGATCCTACTCTGCGTTCTTCCCCACACTTTGCTTTCATAGCAAAATGGAGCCCTAAATCGGCTCAGATTCACGACCGAATCTCGTCTCCTTATTACTTTGGCCACGTTATGATGCTCGTGCCTCTTCTCACCACACAGTGATGTTGCGTGTGGTAGCACAAGTCGGCCAAGCTGTTCAGGTGAAATGCGCTGCTATGTGCTGGACGGTGTTTTGTCCACTAGCAGTCTGCGTCACTTAGTTGCGTCTTGTGCTGGTCTTGCCCAAGCCCTTGCCGCATGTACTTCCTTTCAGTGGCCACACCAATGCGTGA
>LWMK02001134.1:0-12981 GCA_001693075.2 Taenia saginata
GGATAGCGAAATAGAATAGCGCAGTGAAATGTCTATCAGTGTGGCAGGCTATAGAGGCTACAGAATTCGTTGTAAGAGCATGGAGACGGAAACGTCCACCTTTATGATGAATGTCAAGCAAGTACTTACCGAAAGTGAAAATACACTCTAAATTAAGATGTCGACAAGAGCCTTCAATTGGCCCGAGGGAGGACGATATCTTGAAATATTTTAGAATAATCTAGTTTATAAAATAACTTAATATGGCTATTTTAACTCTGCCTTAATACCAAAACAGTACACAACCCACGTTACTTTATTCCTAGTTCACCTTGGACTGCATTCACAAACATGGGCAAATTCAACTGAAGGCTTACTCTCGAATCACACGACCAGCATTGACACCAGTTTACTCAGCCAATCAAATCCTTGAGTGAATGGCATCAGACGGGACCTCTTTTTTTGATCGACACGTAATAACGTGAGCAAACAAACTAATAAGGAGACTAGGGAAACGGGCTTGCTATCTCACTCACCCCCTCTTCAAACGACCGGCTTCATCAGTGCTAACTGCGCATTTGGAACGCCTTGGGGAAAAACAAATGCATTTGTCAACGCAAAGGTCGACCATAGCCTATATCTTCCTTCAGCATGCATTTGGGCATGGAAGAGAAACAGCTCTGTTCTGTTGCAGCAGTCTTCAAACTAACGGTTGCCTGCATTGCGTGGATTTACTTGATAATGTTTTGGATTAGGATGGGACCTTTAGGAAAAGGAGTACATGTGAATCTACAGACTCCCCTACCAAATTCGTATGAAGCACAAACAATTACACATTTTCTAGTTCACGCGGGACAATAATTGCCTCCCCATGAGGAGTGTTTGCAGCCGTATTGTATTCATACGAGTTCAACACTCCTATTCATGTTCTCTTTGTAGTGTCTCTTGCCATATCGAAGCATCGGAAGACCAGGATTGACAAATAAAGCGGTTCGCAAAATACTTCAAGCCTAAAAAGCAAATTTGCCCACTCTCTTGAGGTTATATTATTGAAGCAACTTCATATTGGCAAACAGAATGTCCTAATCCAAGCGTACATTCCAACGCCACGATTCAGATGACACGATCTGTTTACTTCAGTTTGGCCAAGATCATTCGAAATTCATACATCCGTGACGCCTCTAAATGGTTAAATTGTTTCAATTGCCTATTTGAATAAATCGAGCTCAGCACAAGCTAGTTTCATCTGCCAACTTATTGCAAGCACCAATGATTGGAGTTACTGCTGAAGTTACGTGGGGTTGGCTGCAGAACTGTTTGTCGCATACAATCCTATATTTTTCTTAGAGGTCAACTCACAAGCTGTAACGGGCTAGCCCTACTTTTACAAAATGGCAGCCGAAGCTACGCAACCTCATTAATCGCTATTCTTACATTTCCGATCTTCCGCTGGTACCGATTTAGAGCAAATAGCGTTCTATGATTAAAAAAATGCTTTAGGACTCCTTAATTTACTTCGCAGGGCTAGATTTACAGCCGCCATGGTTACGCTAATCATTTTATTTATTATATTGTCTCAAGGCCCATCTGATAAGTCTGTTTATTATTTTTTTCTCAGTAGTTATGATGGAAAGTAGCGTTAAGAATGGAGCATTTGCATTTAAGCGAAAAATTCAGTCTGAATCGCAACAAAGTTAGGTGAAAGAAATGGATTAGGAAAAAATGATGCGCCCCATTAAAGAGGTCAATCTAAGGCATCTCTTTGCCAAGGTGTCGTCAGATTTGGTGGAAATGAAAAAGGATTATGACAAAAAGGATGCATTGCTTGTTTTACGTGGTCTTGTTCGACCCGGTTTGTCAAAGAGGAGACGGGAGCTGCTTTCCTCGCCAAAATGCAGGGCGATGCACCGGTCTCGTCTGGCTGCCTCGCCACGGCGTTCTTACGAATAGATGAATGCCCATGATGAGGCTACATGGAGCCACACAGAGATATTGCGGAATGGAAAACGCGTTGAGAATAACAATGCTATAGATGCCACGATGAAAGTGGCTGTGTCGAAGCCGAAGGCTTTCTACATGCTGCAGTCGACTGCAAATTTTAAACGAGTTCGCCCACGCAAAAGCAAACCAAGACTCCGACGTTCAGTTGACATTGGTCGTTACCTCAATAGAAAATTCCGCTAGGGTGTTACAGCAGGGGAGCAAGTAACGATGAAGATTTGTGAAGAAGTAAAAACACCTAAAGATGCAATGCATTATTATACTATGCTCCAAGTGTTACTTAAAATATGATATTGGCCTAACAATAAATTTACGGATTTCCAAATATCGTAACGCAACTCTAATTTTTTGGGATCCATTCCTTTTGGTCTTCAGTTTTCATGGAATATGCTTAGTAGTGCAGGTGCAAATGATATTTTGGGAGCGATTTATCTTTATTCTTTAGCCGTACTGATTAAGATACGAGTTGCAAACTGAGTAAGAATAAAATTGGCATGCAGCAAAGCTACAGTGGAAGAGGATGCTTGATGGAAGCTGCTGCATGAATCGGAAATCCCCATTGTACATTCGTTTTGATAGACGACCGTGTTTAGATGTCTGCCACGGAAGAGAACTACGTCTGTCGCCAAACATTGCGCTTTCCGTATAAAAAAAAAGACTTGTGGATGCGAATATAAATAATTCATCAAAATGACTGGAACATTCATCTTGTCCATACCACACTCCAGATTAGGAAATTGGAAGTGAACTCCTTTATCATGACCACGGGAGCATGGGTGGCGCAAATGTATAAATCAGCACTTGGCTTATATTTTTTGCCAAATTGATCCCTGTTTGCTGCACTTAGCAGATTAACATGGAAATGGGTTGGCATCAGGCATTTGTAATGATCATAGCACTGAGTGTGTCCTATGATATGGAGAAGCATTGGTGCAAAATGCTCGCATTTTGCCATTACATTTGAGTGGCTCTGCTGCGTGCGTAAGAGAAGTAAGGGAAAAATTGCCTGTAACTTTCTCCACCTTCTATTTTAAAAGCGAAGAGCATTACAAAAATATAATGAAACGCCGTCTGAGGAAAGACATATTTGAACCTGAAATACTGCAGAGGCTTACAGATGTAACTCACAACCACATGGGGTGTTACACCTCCCACTCCGTCAAAAGAAACACGAACTATTGCAAATGAGACTTAAAATTAATGAGCAGGACAAATGTGCCTATTGTTAGTACTGTCTAAGGAAATTGAGTAAAGAATTAGGATGATAAGGTCGAACATGCATTAAACCAAAGGTACGGTTCGGATGACAATGTCTATAATCGGGCATCATTTATAAAAAATCGGATGAAGCAATGGTTGGATGCTGCGCATGTGAGTGATTTGAAACCTGCCAGGTTAAATATAGTACTCGTACAACTTGATGACAAATAAAAGAGCAAAAAGAGGCAAGGGGTTGGAAAAGGAAAAAACCAACATGCTTACGCTTCAATCGTCCATGTCAGTTTTATGCTGAAGAGCGCCGCGTGTTCGTTATTTTCTAGAGGCATTTCGAAGCCGATCAGTCGATGTGATGCATGGAGGCATGGACAACAGCATCAGAAAGGGGAAAAGACGCATCTTTTGCACCACCACTACATTCATCCACTGCGTTGTTGTGTCACGAACGCAGACATCGGGCCACACTTTCATGACTTCTCAAATGAAGCGGTCGCGACTGCAGTGCTCGGATGTTACGTTGTCAAAACAATTGAGAGCATTCAACAAGCATCCTTGACTCAACGTCGCAGGCCTTGCACAAGCTGTTGGGCTGAATACGCGTCTTTTGACAAAGGCCCTATTGTAACTGGGCATGGGAAAAGGCCAGTCGATTGATTTATAGCATCGAGTCGATATTCGAGCGAACAGCATCGGCGGTGGCAGTAGTGACAACAAAAGGTTCCGTGAAAGGCTTGTGCTGCGCAGAACACTACTGATGCCATTAAAGCTGGTTGCGTATTTTTGAATAAGTGCTTTTGCACGTGTCCAACGGAGGCTCAGACTCCAACGTGATGGACGAGGATAATGTCAACCATCTTTTCAACGTTTCCATAAAATGGGGATGAAAGGCCTTTGATTTTAAAGCAAGTCGTAGCAGCGTGCTATTAAAGGATGCTGATATCACGGTGCAAATCTCATCACTATCCTGCACCATATTAGGGGTCACGCCCAACCTCAGGCCGTAAATTAATGTGCTTCTGAGTTTTGATGCATTTCGCGTTGATTCTGCCCACCACAGACTCCAGCATCAGCTATTGTGGTAAAGACAGGAACGACAAGAACATACTTTGATATAGCAGAAGCTCTGGTAGTCATGGTGTTGCAAGTTCTTAGCTTCTTGCTTGCGTGTGCAAGGACACCAATCTAACTGACAGGCTGGCAACGCCCCCAACAACCTCCACAAACAAAGCATCCGCTTTGCCACCGATTCCTCTGCTTAGTGAGCTAACAACCTCATAACTTGCTTTGCCTCCTACACGACTATGTTCGCTGCCCCAAGCACCTCCTTCAATTTCGCAACAGCCGACGCATGACTGGGAGCTGATGTATCACGTCTCCAAATTTTTCACCTCTTCACAAAGCATCAGCTTTACTTTCTCACCTACATTAGCATCATAGCTACGGCTACGGCCTCAGGGAGAGCCTTGTTAAAAGAGGTGCCTTGGGCACCAAGCATCACGACTCACGCCAGCTCTGGACACAATAAATTTCATTGTCTAGCTTTCTTGGCCTCCACAATTCTTCAGTGACTCTCCCCTTTCACTACCGTCTTCTACTGACCGTGATTGTGTAGACGGAGATACGACCCCAATCTCGTAACAAAGGACGAGGAAAGTCGCAATTTTTATTAATCAAACTGCGTGAATGTCCCATTGGACTANTGTCCCATTGGACTACCTGGGGCAAGCAAAACAAAGGGGTCGGCTGGGGGCAAACAGTATGCATGAGAGGATGGCTCACTTGATTATAGGGTGTAGCTTGAAGGGGTGCAATCCTGAGATGCCGGGGCCAACTGTCCGCAAGGCATGAAGTGACGCGGGTGCACACGGGGAACTTTACCAGATGAATGGGAAAGTTGGTTTCTTTGGCGGGGATAATCACTCCAGTATTCTGGACGCACACGGGATTGTTTACAAGTGTCACTGTCGGAAGTCAGGACAGTTGAAGGCCTTGAAGCGAATTATGCTTGAGCATTCTGACCAGGGTATCCCTTCGGCTGCTCTCAGGGAAGTGGGATGGGAAGGCAATTTTTTTAAACGATCTGTGGCCTTGATCAACGACAGAAGCAATTAAATCTAGACTGTTTCAACCGAGGATCCGTCTCGTGTGTTCCTATTCATTCTTTAGTCTGTTATGCGCGGCACATTACGTTTTGCCCAAAATGAATCGGATTTGCAGTGTCACAATGTTGACAAATCCCACCGCGTCTGCTATGCGTACGGTTGGGCCTTAACAATCCTCAAGCTTAGAAAAACGGGGGAGAGGCAGTTTGAAGGAATAGCTAAGTCAAAATAGTACAGTCTAATCTGGGCAGTGATGATTTAAAAGTCTATGGCAGATTCTTGTCTTGCTTTTTCTAAGCCTTATACAATACTTATAACATGAGTCAGCATGATGAAATGCATACTAAGGGGAAGAAACTTGGGCGAAGAGAAGTTGTGGACCAGCCCTCACTCAAGAACCTTTCCTCCCCACTTGATAACATCCCGAGAAATCTAAAGCATCGTCCACTTCCTTTTCGTAATTTTAGAGGGGATATATTACTCCTTTCTAGCATGGCCGATTTTGAAGCATGAACTGACACCACAATAAAGCATTCCAAGCATAATTCTACTCACCGCCTTAAGCTGGCCCGACATTCGATCGTGGCAGTTGCAAACAGTCCCGTATCTGTCCAGAACGGTAGATTAGATGCTTTTGCTGAACCGACAACTTTTCTGAGTAAGGAAAATCCGGAAGAACGCAGTGCGAAATCACGCCAAGTACCCAAAACGGAGTTCGAGTCAACATGAGTCATAATTAGTCAGTCAGAAATCGGCCCCTCCTTTCAAGCATTATTAACCTCAAGAGATTTGCTCAATTGCGTCACGGGTAGAGGTGAGATAAATGAAATTGTTTGCAAGAGTAAATCGTGGCACCATCCTCGCTTGTATCCTTTTTCCCCGACCACCTTGCAAATGAATAGACCGATTAAGTTGAGACAAGGACATTACTTGAGCCACTAATAAAAACATAATTAAGGGAACAGGCATATAAGACTAAGCATACCTCAGCCCATCCGGCGTAGCGCCCAGCTCCCGGCTCGAATTGATATTCCCGCCTCCCACCAAAGAGGCAATTTATAACAGCATAATTATTTCATAATTTTCAAAATAAGTAAATCTTCTGTAGCCAGTTTGCCAGTAGTTAAACACCTTTTCGTTCGGATTGATTTTGCCATTTACTTAACATCAGCAAAATTATACGAAAATCAATGTTTATGTTTTGCATGGTCAAATAGATACTCTGTTGAAATGATTTATCAAAGTAAACATCAGATTTAGGAAATAAGATTTTGACCTGACATTGAGTTGGGTTCTTCGAAAATGGAGACATAAGTTTCTATTACTTCGTCAGGTTCTGACGATCAGCCAACGCTAGCAGCCCCTACTTGGCCTCATTTAACAAACTTTAGTAATTGGTTTGCTCTTTAAAGCTAAGCATGTACTTATGTTATTATTTAATCACTGTAGCGTCCCGAGGCTCCCCTTAAGGTAAAAGAAGGCGCAGTACTAGGGAAGAATATATATATTCCGGGAACAGAGGGCTTGGGGGCTGTTGGCACGGCCCGGAGGCCGACCAACCGGCTAGAACAAGATGGCCACCCAAGTGACCTAAACCGGTAGTTCGAACACACAAAGTATTGCAATCACAATTTTGTTATCTAAGAGGGACCTTGTAGTTTACTGTCGGCAAACAAATTCGACCCTGGTTGTGGATGAGCAAACTGGATCTCCGGACTTGGTGTAGTGTTCACGGTTTTGCTACTATACAGCATTTGTGATTGTAATAGCGATGTCTATGTAGCGTCTCAAGACTCCCTTTAAGGTTAAAAAAGGCATGGTACTGGGGCAGAATATATATTCTGGAAACAGAGGGCCTGGGGGCTGTTGGCACGGCCCAAAGGCCGGTCAACCGGCTAGTACAATATGGCCACCCAAGTGACTGAAACCGGCGGTTCGAACAAACAAGGTATTACACACTCATCCTACCGTTCCAGGCATGTAAGATGTGGCTCGCAAATGTCTCGATCGGAAGTCAGGACAGTTAAAGGTCTTAATGCAAATTAAACTTGGGCATTCCCTCTGAAGTCCCCCTTCGTCTGCTTCCAGGGGAATTGCGCTTCTAAAGGAACTGGAATGCCTCAACATTGTGGCGTAAATCCTGAACTTTGATGACCTCAACTAGTATAGAACATGTTATTCTAGGTGACTGCCACCTCTATCAAATTTTTGGACATTCACTTGTGGATTCCAGGCAGTATTTGGAATCCTAATTATAAGAACACTGGAGTGTCAAATTTGCCTATTTTCATCTGGGTGATCATGCACCAAATGTTACAAGCTCTTCGGTATTGCCACTTGAGGCGCATTATCTACCGTGATTTAAAATCCCAAAATGTGTCAGTCGAGGTTGCTAGAAGTGTTGTCAAGTAGGCTGATTTTGGCTTGCCTAAGTCTTTCGGTTACTCGCTTCTCACTTTGACTCACGGGGTAGTTCCTACTTTCCTCGTAACTCTTTAAGGGATCTATCTGAGTGGTATCAAAATTATGTAGATTGTCACTCTGTTGTATCGCTCCCCTGAGATTCTGCTAGGCAAAGCTGTCGATTGCTGTGGCGTCGATGTGTGGTCTATGGGCTGCATGTTCGTTGAAATGAACATGGGGCATCCGCTATTTCGCGGTGATTTCGAGATTAATAAAGACTTGTACATATTCCGAATCAAGAGGCTAACGCTAAAGAAAACTTGGCCGGGCGTTACAAAGTTGCCTTATTAAAACCCTGGATGGGTTCCGTCTTGGCACGCCCATAGGATCTGCCCTCAAGAAAAGATGTTGCGTGAACCTGATGCAAGGTGTCCTGATTTGTTAACTGTGAGTAGCCATCGCGTTCCACCCTTCTTCTCCTCATTTCTTGTTGTCACCGCTATCCTCTTAAGTCCATTGCTGTTTTCAGAAATCGATGCAACTCACCGACGAATCAATTTGTGATGTTTTGTTTGCATTATCTTATCTTTCTTAAGAGGAAGTGTAGTTGGCATGTAATCACTAACACACCTCTTCGCATAAATGCACAGCAGACTCTTTTGCATCCTTACTTTGCCAGACTTGACAATAGGTCGCTGCCTACCATCGGTGAGGAGTACGCTGGCCGTCTGATTGGCAGAATTCCGCCGGATTTTGCTGGACTATTTAGTGCCTTGATCAACATTATTTAGAGTGACCTGGAAGGAGTGGATGAAGACTAGAAGAAAGAAGCGGATGACATCTCGGATAAAATGGTAGCTTCAGCTTCCTTCTTTTAGTGAAAAATTTATTCAGCTCTAACAGGATATCTTCCTGCTGGCTAATTAAGCTGAGAGTGATGTCTCCTAAGCTGTTACTGGGTGCATCGACTTATCAGGTGTCAGCGGCTCCTGACAAGTTTATAAAGGGGAAATTGGAGAAGTCGAAAACAGAGAAGCCTATGACCGAAAACCATAATGTTAACAGGTCTACAGCCAGGTGTTTCATCATCATAATCATCACCAATCTCCCCGCACACTCCTCTCCATCCTTTCATTATGTTAGCTAATTGCTAGCTCCTGGTACCGTCACTATTATTGCCGTGCTTATTGTTCAACAATAAGGATTGCCCTATACTAAACATTAGGTGTTGGAGTTAGTGGGAAGGGAAGGTATGCAGTGCCCTGTGCCATTGACCAGCGATAGGGTCAGTGGTCTTGAACAAGTTAGGGTGTTTGATACAGCTGATTCGACTGTCATTTCTGGGGTAAAAACATAGGTTCGTATTTGCCCCCATCTATAGCGCTCTGTACTGCATTTTGCACAAAATGAAGCAGGTTCGGAGTACAGCTGCCTTGTTACTTATCCTCGCATCTGCTATGTGTTTGATCAGGCCTTCGCAGCCCTCAGGTTAGAAAAAATTTGAAAGAAACAGTTTATCAACGTCAGCATTGCATTTTCACTTTGCTTTTTTCTGAGATTTCCACTCTACTACTACTAGATTTGGCAAGTTGAAATGCGGTCAAACAAGGGAGAAGGTTAGTAGGGGAACAGTCGCGTGCTAGCTTACACCCAGAGGCACTGTTATTTGCACATGAGGGCGTGCCACGAAACCCAGTGCGTTGTCTGTATCCTCGTCGTAATTGTGGAAAAGAAGGTATGCCTCCCTCTCTTGGTAGCCAGTGCTGAAAGGGTGGGGATACTTAAACAAATCATGTTAGCCTTAGCTGCTCAGCTTGACTGTGAGAATTGGTGCAGCTACAACTACACAGAAAACATTATGAAATTGTTACGTCCTATAACATTCGGCAAAATGTGCGCATGCCTGTAAATTAAGTGATAAGCAGACGCAACAGAAGGTTCCAAAATGTCCTATTTGATAGGTAGATGATAGACGATAGCTAGATAGATAGATAGATAGGTAGATAGGTAGATAGGTAGATAGGTAGACAGATAAATAGATAGATAGAGAGATAGATGCGGAAGACTTTGACAAAAAGTAGTTTGCTGCACTTGCATAAGCATTTGGAAGTAGGCAGTTACAGGTGTGAAATCATCTTAAGAAATGCGCAGAAAATTCGCTGCTACTTAAAATACCAAGTTGGTAATAGTCCCAATTTCTCTTTAAGATCAATGTGGCATACAAATGACAAGCTTGGAGGAAATCATGGTATTTTAAAACCCACAGATCAAGACATGCACTTTGATTCTCACCCTCACTACCGCATGCCTGAGGTGACCTTAGTGCACTTCAAATTGTGAAGCACTATACTACTCATTGTGAGCGACATTAGTAGCGGGTTGAAGTTAACGATTCACCTCGCCATAGTCCGCTTGAAATTTTCAGTTGAATGGGGGGATGCTAGTCGGTTCAGTGCAGATATCAGGGGTTGAGTGAGGTGGCTAGAGATGTGTTAGACTGGCTAGTATTTAGTCAAGCCTTGGAAAGTTTGGCTGCGGTTGACGCTGTGACTTTGATCCAGGTGTCCACTAAGAGATGTAGAGTTGTATGATCCAAGGCAATCTACCACCTCAATCCTCGGCCAGCCACTTTGCCCTCCCAATTGACAGTTTGCAAGCCTCTACTAACAAGTGCTTTTGCGTTCCTTTGGGATACTAAGTAGTTAATTTCCCAATTCCGGCTTATGGATTCCCTTAAGTAAGCGAGGAAGCATTAGCAAAGAATCCTCTACCTAGTCCTTTACTTTGTCATCTCCATTCGTTCCCTCACCTTTCCCTGTTTACTTCCATGCCTAACATGAGAACCCGGATGACGTACGTAAAGACGCCATTACGGCCGTACGGTTCATGCTTAACCAGCTTCACTTCCCCCCTCTTTACCTGGTATAAGATAACTTTTAATGATGTTGCTGCAACCTCCTCAGAATTTGCCTCCTGGTCAATCTGATCCTGGTACTTCCGTCCTCCCTGCTAGTGTTTTATGTGGACATCGATTTCCTACATTCATTTATTACCAAATAAAATTTTGAGTGGAGTATTTAGGAGGAGAGAAGGTGACTACCTCGACTTGGCTGATTGCCTTTCACTTACAATAATTTTAGAAAACACCACCTTATTACATGACCGCCTTGCAAATAACTCCTACAATGCACTTCGTTTTACAATTAGTCACACAAACCTTCCAATTGTGCAATTCAAAATAGCCATTAATGTGGTCCTTCTGTCTGCAGCCGTGCTTATTCAGCAATAATTGACAAGGCTAATGTGCGTTTCAGAAAGAATTGATATATAGCCATAATTAGCGTGTTTACATGGGTCTTAAGGGGAGACGAAACTTGAGGACCACGAGTGCATTAAAATGTATAGGTTATTCGCTTATCTATTTGTCTTTAGCATCAGGAGTTGATTAATGGCTTAAAGCACCTCCACTCCGCGGCTGCAGGAATCTCTGTAAACTGCGGTGGCATAAATTAACAGGTTCCACTGCAAAGTTATGTAAAAATTGAGTTTGTTTAACAATTTACAGCTATCAATTGACGATTGCGCTTTTCTTAGTGGGCAGAATAGGCTTTACTGGTTTCACGTATGAGTTCAGAGATTAATAGATGCAAAGACCAAAAAATGGTTAGAATAAGAGAAATTCTGCACTTCATTTGCTTGTCGTCTCGACGCAAGTTTGACTGGCATTAGGCCATGGCCGCCGGGTTACTTCAACGTACGTTAAAGGCAGCACATCTCCAACACAATAATTAGGGTTTGCAAGCTGTGAATTGAGTGTTGCTTTAGTTGAGAAGCTGAGCTAGGACCATGTTGGCATTGTGTGCCATTTTCTCATCATATCAACATAGATTTCATCAGCAACAAACCCTGACTGTTGGTATTTCACAATTCGCTTTCAAGGCAATTCTCTTAGACAGCAATGATAAATCGAGCACACCGTCTTTGCGAAAAGCACTGCTTTGACAAAAAGTATGAAATGGAACAAGAAGGCCACTGCATCTCACATGCTTAACATTTCACTTCATAACTGACCGTCGCAAACTATGGTTGGTGGGATTCTTTGGTAAACACGTCGGCAGCTCTTCTATAAAATGATCATTTTGACACATTGGCTGTGCTTTACCTCATGGAATAAAGTTCTGTGCGATAAAGTACTGTCCAGAGGCTGCCCACACAATTCGAAATCAGTAATAGTGGGTAGATTCTATTCAGTGGTGAGGCTCATTAGTGAGTAGAATAAAGAACTACAAGCGGATGAGGCGGAGACGATACCATCTCTACCGCATCTTCGTCACCATGTTTTCCCGTTACTAATAGTGCTCATCTGACTAGCATGCACTTTGCACAGAGCTTCAAAGTGGATTTGCACCTTGGCTCAATCATTTCCTGGCCAAAATCAAATGCTGCACAATGGAGATTTCCCTCTACGAGCTATTTCCCATGCTGCAGTAGCTATGAATTTGTACCCACGCTCAGTCATAATCCTGACATGGTGGTGAATCAAACCTCGGCCCAATTGATCAGATCGTAGAGTAATGTGAGGAAGTGCATGTTTTTCGTAGCTAGAGTCGGTATGTGTCGCACGGTCAGCAAAGCATGATGCGACTCTAGTGTTACGACCAAAGGCATACAGCAGGAGTGCTGCCCCGGTGGCCACGCGCATTGATAGTGGTAAAATCTCAAGCATGACCTGGCTCATCCTTCCATGATTGGTTTTGGGCTTGAAAGGAGCCTTCTTAAAAAGCACTAGGAGCTCCTTAGGCGAAATGCACAGTTCGCTGTAGTAGGTGTGATGGTGGCCCTCCAGACATGGTCCATGGTTGGGAGAATACGGTGCAAGGCGCATCATCAACAGCGGAGGCAGACTTGTACTAGTCAGACGCGGTATCGGTCACTGCATCCGCATTGTATTCTTCCGCCTTCAAGAAATTGGTGGTTGATGTGATTGCATGCCTACAGGAGCGCAATTTAGCAATTGTTGCCATTGCTGACAAGGTGTCCAATTTGACACTTCAAAAGTGAATGAACGAATGAATGAATGGATGATTGCATCGGCTGAAATTGATGGAATTGATGAAAATACACTATGAGGAGGATGCCACTTGGTTCATAGTTGACGGAGGGTTTTGCGCATTAGAGTTTCTCGATTCCTCACTGTAATATCTAGTTTTTCCTCCAACCACATGCATGGAGTCGAGAGATTTTAAGGCGCTTCTTTGCGCGCGCTTGAAAGCGCATT
>LWMK02001135.1:0-12934 GCA_001693075.2 Taenia saginata
TGTGCAATTTATTGTGCACTAGCCATGTTGTTTGAATGCGCTTCGTATGTCAGAGGCGGGAGAAGTATTTCTATCTGGTCGCGTTTGCACGCTGTTCCTCGGAAGAGTGAGGGACACGCTCGCCATAAATGTAACTTACCACGCTTTTCCTAGTGAGTCATACTGAAGATGTGCGGTAGAAAAGAGACTTCTACTAGCAGGGTGGATTAAAGGGAGAAGGAGGAGGAGAACGAGGGGGAGGAGGAAAAGGAGAAGGAGGAGAGGAAGGTATTTTCCCCAGCACAGGTGTGGGCCAAGTTCTCACTTGTTCGGGACGAACTTCGGTGGCCGCCATCTCGTCTGACGAGACTGTATACCCCAGAACATTGAGCGAACGTTGAAGAAAGTGGTATTTCCATGGATGCAAGGCCAATCCTGCATCTCAGAGACGAGTCAGCACTAGTTTAAGAGTGGCATTGTGCTGGCGCGTGACTTGACGAGACATCCTTAATGTGGCTTAGTGAGAAAAGCGTGCAGAGTGTCTATCCGTGGCGAGAGTGTCTGCCAAACAAACCTGATTCCAGGCCGCTGTTGCCACCACTAGAGGCGGACATGGCAATGGGCAGTGCATTGCCCAAAGTGGAGCAAAGTGTGGATGCATTAGAACTGCAAGGAGGAATCGAACACCGTCTTAGTTGCATGCCTGTGGGTTCCTCCTACAAAGCCAACCACATCGCGGTGGTAGCCGGTGTAGGTTGACCGAGGGGGTTGCCGAGGAGTAGCGTTTGGCACCTTTCAAACTGTTTGTTTTACCCCTTGTTTTCTGTAACAAAAATCACTTACAGCCCGGCCATCGCACTTGGGCCGGACGGCGCCACCTGCCGACTGTAACAGTGGCAACCCAGCCCTTCTGTATGTCACCAGTACCATTTTTGTCCTAGTGCGTGAAATAGATGTGTCTTCTGCCCCATTACTGCTACTATGATTGCTTCCTTTCGTCTGGGTCTGTGGCAGGCAAAGGTTGGGTGGGGGCGCTACAGTACGCATGTATAGATTAGGGAAGTAGATGATGTTGCATTGTGGCACATTGTGTCTCCAGGGAGAGGGAAGTGATTCTTTCATTGTTTTGTTTGGTCACAGGGAATGAGTGTTGGCAACACAGTCGATGATTGAGTGAGAGATGGGTGCTGCCATGCACATGCAGGACTGCGATGGGAGTCTGCGTGTAGACACTATGGAGAGGGAAGGAGAAGTGGCTGTGGCACATGCGAGCGATGGAGCGATGCGCCGATCATCCAGTGAGTGGGTGTATCGGCTGTCACGCAAATCATTAGGCATCCATTCAACAAGGCCTCCCCTACAACTTTTGTCTGATCTCCCAATGGAACCCGAACCAATTGAGAAGCGGATGTGTTGGTTTAAGAATGGTGAAAAGAAGGATGTCTAGTCAAATTGCCACTTGGACAAATCTGCCCACTACGCCTAAATAAGTCGTCGCCTATAATGCCTCACCACAAATCAGCACCACAACTCGGCCGATTAAGTGGCAAGGCGATCTACGTAACGAGAGAAATGTATTCTAATTCTAAGTGAAATGTGGGCTGCCAAAGAAGCAGAGGAGCCTACCACAAGGCAGTTGAGAGGGATGTTCATGTGAAAGAAGAAGTGGGAAGGGGAAGAGTGATGGGGTGGAGGGACGGAGGGGTGGACAGGTGGAGGGGAACTCGCCAGTCACACCTGATGTAAAGTTGATAAGATTGCAACGGACGCTCCAAGTCATCGTGAGGCGTAGAAGCTGGGCAGAAGAAGCAGTCTTCTATGCATTAGCCGAGAGTGCAGATGGGTGCGAGTGGGAGGGACAAAGTGGAGGGATGTTATGTGAATACGAAAAGAGGAGGTTGAAGGCAAACAGCTACTCGAAGAAGAGGAAGGAAGAGGGGTAGAGGGGGAGGGAGTTGAGCAAGGAAGGAGGAGGAGGAATGGAGTGTGACAGAATGGAGGAGGGAGTGAAGAACGGGGAGGCGAGAGCCGCGGCGAAGAACGATGGTGGCGATGGTAGAGGCAGTGTTGTTAACTCCGACGGACAGCTGCCATGACTTGTTGTAGGCACCTTGATCTCTCATTCGAGCGCTAAATGAAAAAATAGAGAGAAAATAATGAAGGAGTGATGGAGGGACGGACAAATTGACGGGTGGACGGAGATGCTTCTCTTGGCGTGAAGTGGGTAAAGTCAATAGCACTTAGTAAAAGCACGGGACATTATCACCGATCTCCTCAGCTTCCTCCTCCGCTAACCGCTGCTTTTGCAAACATGTGCATCAACAACTTTAACAGTGCCTAAAATCACCATCATACCTTCGCCTTAGTGGGAATGCTACGCCTATCAGAGGAATAATCTTACCATCTTGGCTTGCAACGAGGTGGTGGGTGTAGCAAGCGCTGCCTTCCCCATCAAACTCTGATGAAGAGCTACCTTCTGTTGAAGCTGCTCCTGATACACCAGCAGACGTGACATGATGAGGTCCGTTACTGTCATTTGCATCATCGTTTCCTCAGCTATCTGTCTCCTTAAGTCGAGCGCAGAAGCAGGGAGAGAACAACATTTGTCCACACCGATTCGGCCTTATTTAGTGTCACCGGTCAAAAGCTTTGCTGTTTCATGTGTTTCACAACGATAATGGGGAAGGCTGTGGTGGTTGAAAACACCCGAGTGACTTGTGCGGATACAAGGATGCACTGATTTTCGATTAGTTTATTGAAGTAGAGGTGAGCACGACGCTCAACAGTGCCTCCTTCACCGCATCACCAATGATGTTGATAGAGCCTTACCGTCCAAACAACACTTCTACAACATTGCACCCAACCACCGAGTTGATATCTTTGAGTTGCCAAAGAAATGTATCTAAATTGCTCAAAACCGCAAGGCTCCAAGGCGAGCTGGTAAGAAGACATATGATGGGCTTGTTGAAGGTCTGGTTGGCTACAAAGCCAAATCATCACACACGGGTCGGCGAAGGTGATGGTAATGCCAGTAGGGGTTGGATAAATGCAACACAGTCAGGAACGATAAAGTGATTGCAGATGCTAAGAGCTTGTTGAGAGCAAGACAAATTTACTAGACAGTTGAATGGGACAGGTGGTGAGCTGTTTGTGAAGCAGTGTACTGAGTGGAGCCAGAGTCACAGCCTATAGACAGTTCCATATCGCCTCAACCAACTGATTCGACTGCTGGTGAGGGGCCACAAGTGGTGTAGTGGTAACTAATTGCGAGCGAAATAGGAAAAAAGGATTAATTGACATTAGTAACATGCATACGAGTGTTGGCAATAATGGCTACTTAAAGATTGTATTTGGGCATTTTAAGGGGGGACTGGATTGAATACGTGGGATGAATACGCGTTTGGGCAAAGGCATACGCTGGGAGCCTTTGATGCCTCACTAACCCCCAGGGCCCAATTATGACATCGGCTGATCATGGGAGAAGATCCTTCTCGTGTGTTTGAGTGAAATAGTTAGATCCGCTCTCTTCTCACTTGTCGAGATTTTGAGATGGGTATGTGGACATTTGACACCAGACTCCACACCTCACTTTAGTTCTCAGTAGAACTGCCTGGGAATCCAAAGGTGAGACTGTTCAAAGATAACGTTGCTGGTGCTCGGTATACTAAAATTGATGCACCTCCCCATCGGTCCAAAGCAAGTACCTGATCCCTTTGGACATCTGCATCAGCACCTCATACAAGCCCAACAGCAAAGGGACAAATGTCATGTGGCGCATCGCAGCGCAGCATGTTGTCTTGAGTTGGAATGCCTTTTAAAGTCAATTTCAGAGCCGGTGCATCCAGAAGGGCAAGTCAGAACCAAGATTGTAGGAGCTCAACTTCTTCTTCTCCTTTGGCATTGATGTGTATAAGTCAAATGCAGCATTGATGGGATTCGCCCCTTTAAAGAAAATTGGTTGTAGTAGGGCGTTGAAGACTATGACTCGTTGCTTCGTTGTGGCACAGGTGACGCTCGGTTACTTCCCGCTTGAACGATGGAAGTGGTGTACACTGCACGTAGCGATGCAGGTGGTGGTTCACATGGTCGAGTCTACACTTAGTGGTTGATGTAAGCATTGATTGAATGAGTGATGTGTTGCTTTGTGACACGAGTCGTTAGGAGATTTATTTGGTCATTTTCACTTAGGAAATATTGCCTAAAGGTAAACGTCACCGTTTGCGTCCTTCCCTTCAGGGCCACGGGTCGGGTTCGTTAGAAGTCAGGGTTCTTTTAACCACCATTGCGGAGGAAAAAGTTCAGCCCAAGGATTTCTCCCTTCAGCACACCTGCCTCTATGTAAACACTCGCTTTCCATCTTTCATGCCTCTTTATTTATTCGTTTTTATACCTTTATTCGTCTGCTTGCTTACCCCTTCACCCGTGCTCATCCTCCTCCTCACCTCTCAAGCCTCCCAAGCCCTCATTCCCTCCTTTACCACACCCAACTCGGTATTTTGTTTACTATTAACTCTTCTTTATTCCTCGAGGTGTATCTAACCACCACGCTACGCCTTGGCCTATTATTGCATTTCCTCATCAAATACACGTGCTTTTGTCCAAAAAAGGCACTCATCTATGCGTTGCTTTGGTGTTACGGAGGACATCAACATGACGCATCGCGTCTGCAGCTAGTTCTTGGCATACAATAAACTACACTGTCCATATTTCTTTCCCTGTGGCGATTCTAACGATAGCTCTTCTGTTAATGCCATCCTCTTTACTTCTGCTAGGAGCTGTGTTGTGGAGAAAGAACTGATGTAATTCATGCTGCGAATGTTTGGAAAAGCTTGTGGGCTAACGACCGATTTAGCTACACCCAAATCGAGGACTAAACTGCATATGGATCCCTCAACTTTGCCTGAAACTTGCATAAATGAATGAGAGCCGTTTGGGAGTAGACAAGGCAGGGTGTAGTGCGGCTCACTTGATCTTGGGACGCAGCGTGGGGTGTCCTACGTGGATTCATGGGATTCAACCATCCGTTTGACGTCTAAGGTAGCGATGTCAGACGGATTTTCTGACGCCTCTCGATTGCAAACTCACCTAACTGACTGAGGTTGTTTGTCTGGAAGGCGTGAGGTCTGTCCGCAATGAGGGGTGAACTGAACTACCATACAGTTGGTAATCCTGATTGGCGGTATGCGTCGGAATACCTGTCATGCGGGGTGTTGCACATTCCNTCTGGAAGGCGTGAGGTCTGTTCGCAATGAGAAGTAAACTGAGCTACCACACAGTTAGTAATCCTGATTGGTGGTATGCAGTGGAACACCTGTCCTGTGGGGTGTTGCATATTCCTGGCGTACTCTCTATCATCCTCGCAAATTGCTTAGTCGTAGCGGAAAAGTCTTTAACCAGGTACTGCTTTTGCTGGTCGAGGACAAGCTGAATTAACATCTCACAGCAGTGGTCAACACAGAAGAATTCGCTGCCAAAATCATAGACAGAATGCGTGGTGAAGGTTGCCAACAGCGTCCACTTCATCATCATTTGCTAAAGCTATTTCGTTGACTTGCATATCTATAGCTCTTTGAGGGGTGATTCGGAAGTCACTCTTGTTTGCACCGGCTGGTGGTACACAATGAGACCTTACGAAGTGGTACTTCTTGGGGATGATGAAACCTACTTGGGCAGTATAATGATAGGGAACTCGAAATCTCACCGACTCACATCGTGAGCACTGGAGAAGGAGGGCGAGATTGGTTGGCCTTCTAAGTGGGTGCTCCACTGAACAGAGAATGGTGCAGAGCATGGACCACCATGGGACTACACCAAGGCAGTAAGATCGCCAACCCTCAAGAACTAGGAATTGGAACTGTTGAAACTTATCGGTGATATGGTACCAAATGTCATCAGTGCCTTCAACTTGGAGGGGGCATGGTGACCTCAACTGCATTGTGGTCGTCAAGGGAGAAGTAACCGAGGTGGGCGCTGAGTATGCCTCACGAACGGGAAGGGGAACTGCTTGTCTTAGATGTGTTGGCTCTTCGCCCACGCCTACTAGCCCTCTAACCGTATCCGGCATAGGTGGCATACCAGTCTACCCACTGGTGAAGCCACTGGTGAAGCCAGTGGCGGCTATTGAAACGACTCAAGAGGCCGTGCTTCACTTAGTTTCGCTAACCATCAGATGTCTATTCGAGGACAAACGCGGCTTCGAATTAAAATTAGAAACACCTCAAATGCTCAGTTTCTATCTCCTTTCACCCCAAAACCTTAGGCTATGAGCCTTGCAGTCCATGGCCCTCGTTGGTCTGTCACAAAACAGTATTCTTGTTAATATGCATGTAATTGTGAAGAGAAGAACGCATGAATGCTGACAAGTTGGACAGTTTTATTCTTGGGACCTCTGCAGTACTCAGCCAGTGACGCCTGAAATTTTCTTCTAGCTAGATATAAAATATAAAAAATTTTCTTCTGATAGAAAATACTAAAATCTACCTTCTTGCACTGTTTCATTCCACTCCTTTACGAGTGGAGCTATTTTTTTCCAAATATGTCTTTGGCGAATAATTTGTTGACAAAATCCAGTTCATTCTCAATCCCCCTTCCAACGTCCTCCGTTTCACTTTGCCTGAAGGCAAAAAAGCGTTTTAATTGGAACGTGTAGTAGGTTTGGCATGAGGCTATGTGGACACACAAAATGGGCACCCACCCAGCCGGAAACCGACNTCCGTTTCACTTTGCCTGAAGGCAAAAAAGCGTTTTAATTGGAACGTGTAGTAGGTTTGGCATGAGGCTATGTGGACACACAAAATGGGCACCCACCCAGCCGGAAACCGACACTACGCAAACAGTGAGAGCGAGAAGCGCAATGTAGGCACGCATTCTACAGGTTGTTCAGTTACAAGTGATGTCGAGACCGTCTTTTATATGACCAGAACTGTCTTATGTTTATCGTATGCTTTTCGGCCAAAGTGTCGTCCATGGATGCCCCGTAATTGGTCAATGACTTGTCAAAGTCATTGCAGCTAGCGCCATTTCGGTACATGAACGGGAAGTAGATAGTGTTGTTCCACTTTCTCCATGTGCGTCCAGTCCCTCCACTTCAAAGTGCTTGCCTGCTATAAACAGTTGTTCATTTTTCTAATTGTGTCAGTCGTGCTTGTGGTTCTTGGAACTTCCTCAGTTTTCCCAGTGAGGCCACTTCCTGTTGACGGCGAGCAACAAGTTGACATAAACGCAGTATGCTAAGTGGACTTTAAACGAGTCAAGTTGTAGATGGAAGCGGTTAAGTCACTTACTTGTGCTCACTGCTGCACCCAATTGTTGTGTACACATCAGTGTATTCTCAGGTCTCACTGCAAAGCCTCATGGTCAGACAGAATCCGCAGGGATGCCTGCGACTGTGCGTAGAAGTTATCGATTTTTAGGTTACTGTCACCTGACACAAATACTTTCGTGGTGCAATTAGAGGTAGGATTTATGTGTGTAATATCCTACTATAGATTCCTCGCATGAATGCACTAGCAGCACAAATACAGCACCAACTGAATATGGAATCCATTTTCAACCTACAGACATGCAGCACCAATATCCTACTACCCATAAGGGCTCTTCTGCTTCCAGATAAAGCAAATCAAGTGACTCACACCATTCTCTCCGGTATCAAAGAAAGCCTTCATGAGGTCTAGTAGATTAGGCCAGGGAAGAAGAACTAGTATTAAATCAGAGTAGAGATGAGCATTTAGTTGTCCTGACAAACAAATTACCCGCTGTTCATGCTTACTCGTCAATTCTGCTGGCTCTCAAATGCTTGACCTGGTTGACGATTCCAAAATCCAAACCACTGTCATTGAAAAACGAGCATTGTGCATTTACATGCTGAAGGAACACATTTGTGTGGTCACTACCTAGGTGTAGCATTTATTGCTGTCATGGATTATCCAATCCTATTGAAGGCAGGTAACTCTGCTCAAGCTACTCCTATGCTACTGATGCATTTAAGCAGGCCCAACACTCGCCCATTCGCTGAGGTCACGACGAATGCTCATCTCTACTAGGTCAACCCTACTTCAACCCAACAGTTAACACTGTGTCCTCACAAGGACAAAGCGCACTAGCAGTCGATTCGAAGCACACTACCAAGAGCAAAAGTGCAGTTTAGAAAACCTCATGGAATACCGTAGATGTCTTCAAAATAAGTAAGCAATATTGGAGACTCATCAATTAAGTGTAATGCACTTGTATCCTCAAATTGTCTGTAAAAAAATTGCTTTTCTTGCTACCGAATCACTACAGAATGTTGCGGTTGATGGATGCAAAGATCAGCAGTGGCCTGCAGTATTATGTGGCACTTATCGATATTCAGTGTCTCCACTGAAGCCCAAATCGCACCTCTTGATGCCAGTTAGTGCTTGACTTTCGATTAACAGCAATTCCTAACACAGTCATGCGTTACGGTGCAACGGATTGCTCTGACTACAATCTCTAGCAGAAGAGGTGAAAATGGCGCCTGTCATAGGAACTTGCGCGGCCTCGTGTTCTGCAGCGATCTTATTAACCATTCATGTGGCTCCAATCGTGAAGCACCTGGAGGAGGTCGTTACGATATGTGGATTGAACAGCGCATTGTTCCTTAAGTTTAGCTCACTTCTCTAAAGAGAAGAAACTACAGGTTCGGGGGACTTGCCAAGGGGAGTAGTGACATCAAACTGGCGTATTCTCACTTGTTTGCCAGCTCGATTTTGGGCGTAGTAGGCTTGTGCATGTTTACCGCGCACTCGAAATTGAGCAATCCATTATCAACCTCCACTTCCTGGACTAGTGCGCTCTCTTCAACTGTTTCTAAACGCCGCATTCGACTAGAAGCCAACTTCTGCAGGTTCAGCTTTTCTCAAGCCACATCCATCAACTTAAACGATTCACCACGGTACAAGAAATCAAGAGGAGAGGGTGTCAGTTGCTCGAGTGTAAAAAACGCGAGGGGCAGTACCGATGAATACGAGCAATCGTATGCATTCTACAAGTCATTACAAGTCGCAGCGACCCATCAATACGTGTTGCATCAAAACTCACATGAATTTGATGGTTCCATAACTTATTAATTTGTATCACCACTTGAGTCGCCTAGCTTCGATCACCTTGCTGTCATGGCGTGTCATCCAGGTGCAAATCACCTCAGTCTCTCTGCAGACTAAGCCTGCGTCTCCCTTCATTCCTTCAAGTGCTTCGTGTGTGGACATCAACTTGATTGCTTTACTCAATTAAGCACTGAGGAGGGTTGCCCTGGTAACCAATCATCAATTGAATAGGTGAAGAGACATGGAGAGTCATCAGGAAATTTATTTACTTAATCTTATTCAACAAAGAGGGTAGTGCTGTGGACTCATTCTTCTTTATCCAACTGCTTCACATGATTCGCAATGACTTGTCGAATACGTAGCCTGACTAAAATGGGAGGAAAGGGACAGGTTGCAGCTGTTACTGATAACTGGGCACAGCGAATCGTGTGCCAAACAACAGAGCGAATTAAGGCCTGTACAGACTGAAAAGCGTAACTCTTCACGCCAGTTGGCTGCAATTGCTTGGGCTCTTGTGCATAAAATGTGCCATCTCATTGAGCGAGGCCAAACACTTTGCAATCACCTGCACTCAAGGCCGTCTTCTTCGCCAATGGGAACGCCAAGTCTCCAATACCCTTAAGAACAGATGCCAAATCAAGTTCGCAGATACCGCTGATAGAGTTGTAAGATGCATTCCAAAGCCTCCAAATGCTGCAACCATACGGCATTCGGCTTGAACCCTCAAACTTCTCAGGCTATGTCACAGATGTTGCCGTGTATAAGGAAGGACTCTAAACAACACAAGTACTTTGTCTGCGATTCTTCTCCATTCGAAGATCTTGCCAGATGATTTCTCCTTCGGTTTGCCTGACTTACCTGCATNGCCAGATGATTTCTCCTTCGGTTTGCCTGACTTACCTGCATTGATAAAGCCCACCAAATCGAAGCTCCATCGGTACTAGTGAGGCCGTGGCAGAATCGCGCGCTTCACCATGAAAGCATCTAACATGAGCTCTGCAGCATATCAGTGCAAAAGTTGAAGTTGACAGTAGGGCGTAACCTCCCTGACTAGAGCATGCTCAGCTTTGTTGTGTTAAGAATCGAATGAATGAAACCAATTTTCTGTTTGCTTGTTTTATCCACGCTGGAAGAAATACCAGCCAACTAACCCTGTCAGCCTTTAAATTTGACGCGACTGGGGTGAGGCTTGACCATAATGTCGCAGAACCCCATAGGAAGTGGGCAGTGTATTCAAAATGAGACGTTCTGTTGATTATCAGCGTGTTCATGGAAAGACGTAGGAACACCAATCTCCCTAAGCTGGTGTGAGGAGGAAATCAGCGAAGTGAAAATTGACCAGGTGACTTGCGGCTAGAGTCGATTCTGCTGTTAATGGCTTTCTTGCAGAACACAAGATGGGGTAGGCGATGAAGTCGAGCGTCATAATCAGCCCTATGTTACGGGATTTGGAATGGCTGATGCAGGAGGTTGACCAAGGGCGGCACCGGGCAGGGAGACTATGACATGCACTAATAGCATATTTAACTCCCGGGTTCGACAGCGGGCTGCTGAAGGCTCCGCTGAGCAGCTGAGCCGACCATGCTAGCGGTCGCCTTCCCCTCCAGCCCTTCTATTCACCGGTACTACATATTCTGCCCCAGTGTTATGACCGCTTTTGCCTTCAGGAATGTCCTGGTACAATGCCCGCAACTGCTCCGGGATGAGAAGAGTCTTTTGCTGACTGTCTAACAACTGCCAGAAGTCTTGGAATTTGCAATTTTTACTTCTATGTGCTATCCTCATTCGATTAGTCCACAAGTAATCAGCATTCCTCCTGTCATATTTGTGTGTTTATAAGACCTGGCATGGTAAACGAATGCTATTTCAGTCTAACCAACACCGCTGTTAATGATCGTGCGCATTGCAAACCACTTCAAAGCTCACACCATCGACGGACAGAGGAGAAGTTGTTTACACAACTACGATTGCAGTGATCCACAAACGCGTCTCTATTCAATCAGACCCATCGCCCTTGGTGATAAACAATTCGGGTGAAGATGTCAACACATTATTCCTTTGATATGAGGCAGGCTAATCCATCACCGCCGCTGTAAGCATTGAATTCAGGGACAATTAATTTTGCGGTGGCAACCCTTGCTCCTGGTTGGCCACAAAAATGGGATGCACGAAACACCGTTTAACTGTCAACAGCGGTGTATACAAGGATTGGATCACAAGCATTTTGATGGCGGTAATGCCAAAAGTCCATTGGCACCCTGTAAATAAATGGCGGCAGCGTTCAAAAGTGATGGAATATCTAAACAAAGGGTTTGGCAAAGTGATTTGAGGAGCATAATTTGGATCACAACAAAGTGATGCACTTAGCATCCCTTTTGATAGGCACACTTAACCAGGAAAGAAAAGTACCTGCATTTCTACCACCAGTGGCCTCTACTTCTCTTATAATATCATTGCAATCTTTTGTTTCATTATTCTGACTGCCGATTTCGGTTTCAGACTGCGGTGGTCATCTTGCATTAGCCGAGGTTGTAGGCTGGTCTCTGGGACTATGCCAGTAGCTCCGATCCCTCCCTCTTTGCTAGATATGCGTATTCTGCCTTAGTATTATAACTTCTCTTGACTTCAAGGACGTCCCGGGACACTACATTGGTGGCAGCGGAAAGTAGATCCAACTGTAGCGGACCTTAATCTCGATCTATACCGCTGGTGGGAAACTGTGACAGTGAGAATAAGTGCATGTGCTACGGTTGTTATAAATCTCTGACATCCCACAACAGAAGGGCTGACGATGTTGTCCGCCACCGGCGTCTCTCCATTCCCATGAGCTGCAAGATGATGATTAACAACTGAAGCGATACTAGCCATAAACCGCCTGGAAACGCTTCGGTGCGGCCATTTCCTAAATATATCTGCTCAAGGAGACACGCTTACGCTCGGCAGAACTTCTTACTCCCAATTTATTTTCCAAGCCGCCAGAAACTCCTAGTTCATTCAAACTACCAAGAGGGGTCACGCATCTCCTCACTCGCCCTCGAATTTCTATGACTGGCATGGTTAGCTCGTGAGTGTCTCTTCAGTGCTGAGTGCGTTGTGATGGCTGATGTGGGAGGCGTACCGAAAGGAGCGTCGAGAACGACGCTCGAAAGATGAGTGAGGCTATGCAATGCTTTGTTTTTTCTGACTGCCGCATTCGGTTTCGGACCGAGGTGGCCATACTGCCCTAGCTAAGCGAGGTGGCCTTAGAACCATGCCAGTAAGTCCGTTTCCTCGCTGTTTTCTGTACACTTATCCTACCCTCGTACTAGGCCTTCGTTTGCCTTCAAGGAAGTCCCACCTCGCTGCACTCATCACCCATGCTCACCAAATTGTGACTCATGTAGCTTGGGAAGCCCATTATCAGCTGCACTTGTGTTGCGCTAAAGCCACTGGTCCCTTGCACATATTAGTCATCACGGCTGAAGCAATTTCGCTGAATTGCAGATCTATAGCTATTTTAGCGGTGACTCGGAAGTCACTCTTGTTTGCACCGGCTGGTGGTAAACAATAAGACCTCAAGAAGTGGTGTTTCATAGGAATGATGAAACCTGCCTGAGTAGTATGGTGATCAGGCTCTCGAAGTCCCACTGACTCACAATGTGAGCACTGGGGAAGGATGGCGAGATTGGTTGGCCTTCTAGGTGGATGCTCCACTGAACAGCTAATGGTGCAGAGCATGGACCACCGTGAGGCTACACCGAGGCAGTAGGATCGCTTGACCTCAAAAACTAGGAAGTGGANCACTGACTCACAATGTGAGCACTGGGGAAGGATGGCGAGATTGGTTGGCCTTCTAGGTGGATGCTCCACTGAACAGCTAATGGTGCAGAGCATGGACCACCGTGAGGCTACAC
>LWMK02001136.1:0-12913 GCA_001693075.2 Taenia saginata
TTGTTCATGAAAATGTCATTACGAATCTCGTGCAGATCTGTTCATCGAGCTGTGTCAATTGTACCCTATTTTCTCTCCTCACTGTAGGTTGACCTTATGGTGAATGGAACAACTCAGTGCTTATGGCAGGGCATTACTCTTCAAGAACTTTCAGCGCCATTTTGCAGTGAGTTTGCTGAACATACAACCGGGTTGTTTATTGTGTTCATGAAGTCAACCAATGTGCTAATTACTCTTTTCTGCGCTCATCCAAGGTGATATGACGAAGGACACCAAATCCAACCTAAGAACATTTGCTTTAAACTTCACAAGAAATGATGAGCAAAAATACACCATGTTTGAATGGTATGGGACGACAAGAAGACTTACTGTTACAGTTGATTGGGAGCAAGAAGGTGAGTGAGCGCACAAATTAGTAAAGGTGGCCCATTTCCCTTCTCTGCAATGTAACAGCTCGATTAATGATGTTGCAAGCAGAAGTTGTGCTGCATTAATTATGGTCCTAAAGACTACTGCTAGCAGACCTAAGCAGCACAAGTCCTTACGAGGTAGCTGAATGTGTTGCGTTGGTTTAGGTGAATCGCCAGAAGTCGCTGCGTGCAACGGTAAGTGCGAACGCATGCCTATTCCACAGCAGTCGGACAGCACCACGTGCTTTACAGCGAGGACTCACTTTGAGTTTGCAAACTGCTCTAGCATGAAGGATTCATGTTTGATTACCTAGTAAAAACATGTGTTAGTGCAACGATACTGCAAATATTACCCGGTAAAAGCATTAAAACCACTTACATGAAATAAATTTCAGGTTACCAGGGTAAGACCGGTAAGTCAATTAAAGCGCTCCATGCTCGAAGTTATAAAGCTAGATTAGTTGCAGCAGTCCGCATTAATTTACGTCTTCTATGAACAAACGCAAATTCACGATACTTGGATCCGTATTTATTGCACAAACACATTCCTGCTTCTTACCTGGGCCACGAAGTCATTGAGTGGGAAGGCCTCCCATCTACTTAAACAGTGGGGCTTTCATTCGTAGCTCCGTAAATGAAGTTGCATCACTCAGACTGCCTTGAGACCTTGCTTCACATCAACAATAGCACCTTGACTCATGATAGCAATGACTAGCTGTAGTAATTGTGCTGTTTGTTTGCAGAACCGGGACTGCCACCACCGCAAACAACCCCTACTCGTAAGCCGCCATTGTAATTGTGCGCCTACCTGTTTTGATTTTGGTTATCTGCACATTGCTGCCTTATCACAGCTCCGTAACTGAAGTTGCTAATGTTCTCTCCAATCCACAACTGACTGCCACTTGTGCCATTACCTTGGTTGTGCACTCGGAGGGGCCGCCGTTTGACAGCTGAAGTCACTTCGAAACTGACAGGCTATGTGTTGCATGTGCCGTAACTTGACTCGAGGAATTACCGTCAGGCCCTACATGCTGAAGTGTTGGCTTAACAAACATCTTCAATGTGACAAGCAGTCTTTACTGCTTCCTGCCACATTGCGAAGAAGTTGATGAGTAGAGCAGATTACACAACAACCCAAGCATCTTTACAGTCCTGCTCCTCGCTTCTGACCAGCTACGACACCACACGCTTAGTATAACCGCGTCAATTTGAAGTGCCGTTAGCAAAGTCCCATTACACGAAGAGCCGAATCAAAGCCTTCAATGCTGCCTTTATAAGATTTAAATGTTTAGATTAAGTTGCTGAATGCGTGCCAGTATTTCTTCTGAGTCGGGTCGTACACCTTAGCCTGGACTGGCTTCGTTGTGGCAATACAAGGAGAGCTGGGTGTACCTGACACCTCGATGGAACAGCTTTGTGTAGGTCGCTAGTATAGCTCATTACCGATTGGCGTACACCAAGCCCACGCACATCGACCATCATTCAGACTGCCATCAGACCTTGCTTTGCCTATATTTCCCCAAGCATCTGCTTCACATGGGACATGGCATTTTGACTTATGTTAGCACTGACTAGCTGTAGTAATTCTACACTTACCTTGCAGAACCGGAACTGCCTCTGCCACAATCAACCCCTACTCGTGAGTCGCCATTCTGATTGTGTGCCTACCCAATTTTGACGTCGTTTATCCGCACGTTTACCCCCTTCCTTAAAATACAGCATCCTATCGTAATTCACAGTTACTCGCAATGTTAGTTGAAGGCTCCTTTCAATTTTTTCCAGTTGGTGCGCAGCTTTTCCTTCCATGCCGCAGTTAGCATGCTTTATCCACGTTATTTGAAAGTACCACAAGGTTTTGCTTCGATGTGTGAATTATGGAAGCACACAGTGCTTAGTCAAGCCTTCCTTAAATTGTTGTTTTTGCAATCCAACAGCAACGACTTCCTCTGGTAAGTTGATGCACCCACCCTTTCATTCATTCACTCATTCATTCACCCAATCGAGTAACACTTGACTGAGTCACTCCCTTCTGCATGCTTGCATCTCAGTTTCCACGACTACACTCACTCTCAACGGTGAGGCACTGGTTTGCATTGCTGAGACACGTCGAACTTGGCGTGTGTTTGAGAGAAGGCTCGTCAACAAATGATTATTTTAATGCCACTTGCTCCTAGGACAACGCGTCTTTCTGTCACCTAACGACGATGATATAGCTGCTTGTATTTTATCGTTTAATATACTTTTTCACCTTTGTAAATCAGAGGCGGAGCTAGTGCTGTGGGGCTCCCGCATTGTTGGAACACTCGAGGGCTCATCACCACTGATGCACTTTCGGCTACCCAATAAAGCTGTAAGCATAAACCTTTAGTTTAAACAGACATATCTTGCTATCACGATGTTAGAAGCATTCTTTTGTGCTTCTTTACAACCCAAATCATATCATGCATTCCCTTTCCACGTGGGTTGGCGCAGGTGCCGCAAGGCAGAGTGTACAGCATGATCCCGCAACATAAGTAAAATGTCTGCACTGTAGAGGTTACAATGTGCGTTCAAATTGATTGCAGGTCATAACAGCGTTGTGGAGGAATCACCATTCTTCTGCAGTCAGCATTAAAGATGGCGCGTGCTATGCTGATGACCAAGTCGTGGGTAGCCCCTGCCAAATGGATGCAAGTAGGTGGAAGATCGAGAACACTTAACTGCATTCGTCTGCTGTTATAAGAATGCCTCTGAGCACACCCAAAAGCGGTGCATCAGAACTCTAGTTTGGCACATCAACATCTTTGTGTGTAATTTTAGAGAGTGCTAACATCACTGTAAGCGACGTATCCAAGACGGAGGGATTGCAGATATCGGGTGAAAAGGGACCATTTTCGACAGTATTCTTTGTGCCGAACTGTAAATTTCGGAAGCCAGAGGAAGGTGAGTGGAGGGAGTTGGAGAAAAAAGAGGAGAACTCATGCAATGTGGATGTCTGCTTGACATAAACCAAGTTGTCCCAAAAGCACTTGCTATGGACAGCACAGCATTTCGATTGGTCAGCGTGATTTCTGCTGTAGATGTGCCATCTGAGTCCTTCAACTACCTGAGTGTTGAAGGAAAGGAGAGTGAGGGAGCATAATCACTGAATATTTCCCCTACACAGGTGAAGTCGATTTGACTGCGTCGTTCCCGCTTTCCCGATTTCGGAAAGGCAAATCGTACGTGGAACTCAAATTCGCCGTTGGAGGCGCGAACAGTCAATCTAAGGTCTGCACATTGTTCATGCAAATGTCAACAGCGCGTTCGCATAATCCTCTTTATCATTCACTCAGGAATCTTTGCTGCGGCAATTCTAACCTTTTTCACTATCCATGATGCAGGTTGATCTTAGAGTGAAAGGAGCACGTAGGTGCACGTGGCTAGGCGTTAATCTTCGACAGCCAGCTGAGCCTTTCTGCAGTGAGTTTGTTATACATTAGACAGCGCCATTTCCAGCTGTAATGAAGCCATCTAATGTGCCAACTACGATTTCTCTGCTCAACAAAGGCGATTTGTCGAAAGATCACGAGTCCGACCTGAGAATACTTACCATGAATTTCACACGACGTGGTGCCAGTAAATACACCACATTCGAATGGATTGGGCGACGAAGCAGGCTTGTTGTTTCCGTTGATTGGGATCAGGAAGGTGAGTGCGCGTGCGGACGGATAAGTTGGGCTTATTTTCTTTCTTTCTTTCTAACGCAACACCCTGACTAGTGATATTTCAAACTTTGGTGGTTCGGCGTTAAGTATGGTACTGAAGACTCCAACTGTTAGCAGACCCAAACAGTTTAAGTCCTTACCCGGTAGCTGAATGTGTTGCGTTGATTTAGGTGAATCGCCAGAAGTCGCGGCGTGCAATGGTAAGTGCAAAAGCATGCCTATTCCAAAGCAGTCAGACAGCGCCAAGTTCTATGCTGCGAAGCACTAATTTGCGTTCGCTAACTGCTCCAATATGAGTGAAGCACATTTCCTTGCAACTATTTCCTATTCACTTACCTGACATGTCTTTTAGGTTATTACGGTAGTGCCAGTATGTCAATTAAAACGCTTTATGCTCGAAGTTGTGAAGCTGGATTAGTTGTAGCAGTCTGCGTTCCACAATCTGCACTCCTCCTTCCTTTCTTGTCACTGCTCTCAATGCTCCCGACTTGTACTGCACACGTATTCGGTTCATGCCGACATTCGACCTCAGTATCATTTTCCCTCTGCTTAACACACATTCGCGGCTTTCCACGGAGAACATGCAGTAGAGATCTTAGTCCCCAAATCCACCCATTCTTCCTCTCTAGTTATTGCAAGCAGAGAATTTACACAATGTGTCAATCCACCTCATTGATAACTTTGTCTCTTTGGTTGCCAACACCGCGTCAGTATCCAAGCCAAAGTGTAGGCAATTCACTTACACTAGCTCAACGTGATGCAGCGAGCACTCGTATTTGGGAGATGCAGCGAGCACTCGTATTTGGCACACCTCGACATCTCCACTCATCACTTTGGCCACTTTCTGATTTCCTCTATTCGCAAATCACGGCTTCTTCTTAGCAGTGCTATTTGAAAGCTCCGCTTAGCATTCTTTAATTGCAGCGAATTATTCTTTTCATGCCGCTGTTAGCCTGCTTCATTTACGTATTTTAAAACAACACCACAAAATGCCGTTTTGGTATGTGAATTCGTAAGGTGCATACTGCTTGCTACTAGATCGACGCGCGTTTCCATTACGTCGTGTCGATGGAATGGCCACTTCTTTTTGCCTTTAAGACAGACCTTGCATAGCTTTGCAGCCACTCCAACGTAGTGCACTGCTACTTACATGTTTCCCAATCCTAGACGCAAATTCTGCACCAATTTCCACTATTAGTTATTTATGATCTCTCTTCCTCTTTCCTTCCTTCAGCCATCTTGACGCCGCTGTTGATGGCAGCACCTCTGTAGTCGCAGCCATTGGAAGAACGGATCAGGAAATATGTTTCAGACCTGCATACAAACTAGCCTGTTACATCTTTCTTTGCCTTAATTTGCTGCTTGTCAAATGCACTGACTTCCAATAAATGCCCACTGGAATCGAGGTAAATTTGGGATTCAATACCACGTTTGTAGTGTTGGAGCTAGCAACAGCAACTAACTTGCCACGTGTTTCCTGCAGCACGAAGGGCAACCGCAGGGCAAAGTTGAAGTGAATGCTTAAGACTATTAATCCAACTGATTTTGTGAGTGGATGGCCACCGATTGTGGCAAGAAGTAGGAGAATGGAAAGGGGGCAGAGATGAAGGTTACTTTCTTACAAAGGGCAGCCAGTTCACTTCATTCGCCGTATTTCGCTGCAATGTCCAGCGCTTATCCATCAGTTGGAGAGAGGGATAATCCCACACCGCTAGAGGTGGTGTCCGCATCTCCAGCACCCATTTGAACGCAGGTTCATATTAGTTGCACTGAGCTACTGAAGTCTCACCACCTGCCAGTTTTGAACACTGATGCATGGAAACTCAGTCCTTGAGTTAGACCTTTACACTCCTGAAGGGACTAGAAATGCGAAAAGGCCATCTGTAGTCCCGTGTAACAGACTTAATATCGCTGATTAATGAAAGCCACGTTTAGACCTGGTAGCATTGCTTTTTACGCCGCATGGAAACGTGTCATTACCTCAGCACAAACTTCCCATCCGCACACAGCCCGACAGTTTACAAGTTCTATCCACCGCTTGCAGAAAGGCTTCGAAAATGAGTTAAGCAGTGGGAGAACTGGGGGAACCGCTGGAGTTGGTTGCCATCGTGCATCACGTTGTGAATGTCCGATGGACATCGTGCATCACGTTGTGAATGTTCGATGGACAAGGCCAAAACAGCCTTGGTGTTAGCACATGCACAGCTTTCAAACAATGTCCTTTTCATTTAAGAAAACTTTGCAGTGTACGGTATCGTCAATATGAGCTCCTTTAACCCGCCTCAAACAGGTTCGTCGAGTGCATTCTCTTCTAGTTCAGGCCCTTTGCAATACAGTCTGAGTTTGCTCACCCTCAAACTTCCCTCCATTTCGACTGCGCAAAATTGAACCATGAAATCCCCCAAAGCACTGACGATCCATTGAACGAGATGGTAAAAATGTAGTTAGTAGTTCTCAGGTGCTTTGAGAAGGGTCTATAATGCACGTTGCATGGTATTGTGCGATAGGTGGTTGGAGGATTCCGCACAAGTCCACATTCGGTTCAGCATTTCTTCTGTAATTGCCTCGAAGGCGCCGACCCTTTATAAGTGACAAGGCAGCCTTAACAGCATTAACCTGTCTGCTCTCGCTCCTGCTTGTGGGTGTGTATACGATAAGTGAGAAGCAGGGGCAGGTATGGGCTGTGGGAGAGTATCATGAGAGACAGAGTAAGTGTGAAGACTCCTTAGTCACCGCAACTCGAGCATCCAGTCGACAAATACGCAAGCAGTGCTGGTTGTGACAGGGAGACAAGATGTCATAACGGAGTGCTTGCATGGCTTCTGCTTGAGTGGGGAGCGCTTTTGGATGAGACAAGTGAGTCTAATTTCCATTTAATCATTAGCCTTAATAAAAACCAGTGGGGGGGTGTGCATCCCCTCCATTCGTAAAGCTAAATGAGTGGTGTTACTCCAAAAGCCCACTTCCAACTTGAAATGAGTGAGATGCAATTACTGATAAGAAGTAACGGCGGCGAGCGGAGAAGAGTTAATTGCGTTGACTTGGTGAATTTTTACAATTCACCGCTGAGTCCTTGAGATAGTTGGCGTTGTATCAAGCAAGTGAGCGCGCTTACCTCCTCATCCCTCAATCTGTCTACTCTACTGAATTATTGCACACCTTTCCACGCAACACTTTTTACACCAACGGCAGACTGCCGCACATCTAATGCTCAAGTTGAATAAACTTTTCATTTCCTTACGCCATTGAGCCACTTTTTGTTAATTGGTTTCCTAGTTTCCCTTTATGCTACGTTTTGAAGACAAATGAGATTCGCTGAGTTATTTTGCAACACGATTGGAATAAAAGCGTTTTTTGCCAAGGATTAAATCAGCTTGATTGGTTGGGTGAGGCAGGTCATTATTGTGCCTTCCTATCATGTAGGGCCAAATTACTCCAACCAGTGTGTGAGGGTTCCCCAAAGCTATGGGTGCATTCAAGTTCGCTTCACAGGTCAGGAAGCAACCACCCGCAGCCTGCTTCTTCAGACATCCATTTCCAACTAGTTGGAAAGAGGAAGACAGAGGCAAACACATTGCCCACTAAAAATGAGGGTTCAAATGCGCCTGCATCAGTGAAGGCGAATGAGTGGATATCCAAAAACCCAACATCGCCCAATTCCCAGCACCCTGCGGCAATATCTCACTCAGTGCTCGCGAAGGCAACTTTATCCTGCATGGAAGTGCACAATAGCCTCGCCTTTGCTCCTGTCTCCCACAGTCTGCGTCTACATTGCCCAATTTTCCATCCCAATGATTCAACCAATTTCTTCGAATTTGCCCTAATTTTACATCTACTGCATGCAATTAGCTCCATTTAGTGAAGTCCCTCTAAAACAGACGCATCTATTCACGCAGGAATCTAGAATGGATGAGTTTAACTGCACTTTTTGAATTACACCTAAGACGGAGCCACAGTGATTCAGAGTTTCTCTAACATTTGTCCCATTCCCATGATTAATGGATGATTAATTCCATTTAGTCAAGTCCAACAACGACACAGGCGCAGAAATTCACCAACGCCTCTCCACATCATCCCATTTCCACGCATAAATGAGGAGGTTAGCTCTGTTCAGTCAAGTTCCCCTCCCAAGACAGCTGCATACATTCACACGCGTCGCTCCAATTCGTCCCATTAAGCGTTAAGTCTGGTTAGTCAAGTCTACCCAAGGCAGAGCCACATTAATTTACGTCTTCTATGAAATGTGTCTCGTTTCCACAACTAATAAATGAAGGTGACTCTACTTAGTAAAGTCCACCAAAGACAGCTGCGTGTATTTTACGCACACCTTTTGACTTCGTTCCATTTCCAAGCCAAATGGATGCGCCCAACCCTAGTAAGCCAAGTCCACCTAAGGCTGAGCCACATTGGTTGGCCTTTTCCCTTCTATTCATCCCATTTGCGCGCTTAATGGACTGGATTAACTCCTTTTTACGCCCACCAACAACACTGCTGCATATATTCACACTCGTCTCTCGAAATCGTCCAATTTCGACGTCTTATGGGCGAGTTAATCACTATTTAGTCAGGTCCAACAACGACATGACGGTGNCAGCTGCGTGTATTTTACGCACACCTTTTGACTTCGTTCCATTTCCAAGCCAAATGGATGCGCCCAACCCTAGTAAGCCAAGTCCACCTAAGGCTGAGCCACATTGGTTGGCCTTTTCCCTTCTATTCATCCCATTTGCGCGCTTAATGGACTGGATTAACTCCTTTTTACGCCCACCAACAACACTGCTGCATATATTCACACTCGTCTCTCGAAATCGTCCAATTTCGACGTCTTATGGGCGAGTTAATCACTATTTAGTCAGGTCCAACAACGACATGACGGTGAGTAAGTCCGTGAATAAATGCGGCTGTGTCGTTTGCAGACATGACCTCATCCATTAGTCGTAAATGAAACGAATACTAAGGAAACCTTGAATTGAGGCGGCTCTACCTTAGGCGGATTTGACCAAAAATGATAACCCAATCCAGTAATCGTGGAGATGGGACAAATAGCATGGGATTCGTAAATGAATGTGGCTCTGCCTAAGTTGGACTTGACTAACTAGACGTAACGCATCCGTTCGGCGTGGAAATGGGACGATTTGGAGCAACGTGCGTGAATAGATGCGGCTGTGTCGTCGTTGGATTTGAATAAATCGAGTTAACCACCTCCATTAATCGGGGAAATGGAACGAATTTGAAAGAAACTGCGGATCAACGTGTCTCTGTCTTACGTAGACTTGACTTAATAGAATTTAACCCATCCATTAGGCGTGGTTTGTTGACGAATTGTAGCGAATCCCTCGATTACATTGGTATGTACTTGTTGTACTTAACTATTTTTGGTTCAACTTGTATATTGGGCGTAAAAATGGGGGAAAACATTCGGTCGTTGCTGTGAGTGTGGTGTGCTAGACTGCCTTTGGTTAAACTTGCATTCTTGGCGTGAAGTGGGGTGTTTTGGGGAGAATCTGGGATCAAATGTGGCTATGTCCTTGGTGGACTTGACTGCACTTTGCTCAAGTAGTAGTGTGTTAGGTGTTGAAGAGGGAACAGTTTACGAGACGTGCGTGAATGTATGTGGCTGTCGTTGTTGGCCTTGTCCACGCCAAGCATTGTGGTTGAACTGCTAGTTTGCCTGTCATCGACAAACTCACCTTTCAAGAAGTGGCCATGAGCGGCGTTATCGTTAAATATCCTGCTTTTTGATTAGTTTCTTGAGGTAAATCCACCTTATCATGGGCTCCAGTGCCCTTGATAGGGAGCGCAAATCCTCTCATGTGTTTACAAGTCTCTGTTGCAGTTGTTGCTGTTATTGATGCCGTTAGCATCGCATACGTCGTTTTAAACCCCAAATTCGACTCAAAGGTAATTGGAATTTAGTTATAGTCAGCACATTTAGAACGCAACGAAGTTGCACCAAAGTGAGTCAAGAACAGCAAAGAAGGCGCTGCATTCATTCGCGTATTTCTCGCCAACTCGTCCTCTTCATTGCACTGCTAATTGCTGACTTCAGCTTGCTCTGCCTGTTTCACTTGTGCATTTGATTTGGAATAGAAGCAGTCTTGACAGAATAGCACAAAGTATCCCAGCTCTGTCTTTGCTGCCTTTGACAGCGTTTAGTTTCGATTTGCTCATGACAATGTATGCAGTTATGTGATCCCGGTCCCAAAAAGGCGCAGATGGATAAACCTGATGGGTGTTAATTTGTGCCCTGTGGTTACGAATGCTTGTGTGCTGAAGGCCAAAATGATGCGATTGCGAGAAGCTCATTCAAAATGGATGACGGAGTGCGTTTATTGCCCCTGCGAAGGAGTACAATGCGGCAGAATGTCCGCCAAAATCGACCCCTATAAGTGGTTGGGACCGGTGATTCGAGCCTCCCAGCTAAAAGGAAATGCATGTGGATGTTAAAGGTATCAACTCCCCAACTGATATTTGACCAACTAGTGTAGATGCTGTTGTTGGTCATTCTTAATTTACCTGCTGCACCGCGAAACGCGATGGAGTGCTTGGTCGGGGCATTGCACATTCACTCCACTCACAGCTGCATGAACTCTGGCTTCCTGGAAAGACGATCACTAAAATGGTTGTCGCTTAAGCCGAGCTGTTACAGCAGGTCAAATGAAATGAGGAGTGCTGGCACTATGATTCCTTGTTTGTTCGAACTGCCGGTTTCGGTCACTTGGGCGGCCATATTGTACCAGCCGGTTGGCCGGACTTTGGGCCGTGCCAACAGCCCCCAAGCCCTCTGTTTCCAAAATACATATTCTCTCTTAGTATTATACCTTCTTTTACCTTAAAGGGAGTCTCGGGACGCTACAAACACATCACTTGAAGCTCTCACCATCAACTCTGACAGCATGATTGAGCCCACTGGACGTGAAGGCAGCACCAGAGGACTCTTTCGAATGTATTTATCCTGACATCAAATATTAGAGGAACTGTGTCTAGGGCTGACACTTATTATGTTGAAGCTGGTTGTTTCTGTTCACACACATACGCGGCTAAATGAGCTTCGGATGGCGAGTTGTACGTCAAAGTGTATAGTAGACAAAATGTAACGAGAGGATCAACAAAGTTGCCTTGGTGACTCTCGCACCAGCTATACGTACATAGACATGTTTATTGAGTTTGCCTCGTTAAATGTGAGGAAAGGGACTGGCAATCGTTGTAGTGTTGGGACCACTGCTCTGTCTTCTTTCAACGGTACGCCATAGCTCTTACAAGAGACGGAGAAAATGCTGCAACATGCACAGATTTTGCACACATAGACAGGTTGATTTTCCACCCGTCATTTCACAGCAAGCTTTGATTGCATGAAGCAAAGACCTGTTTTATGCCTTTAGCCGCATATCCAAACGCCACATTGCATGAATTCTGTGCTTTGTTATTCTATAAGCCCTCTCGCTACTCGAACGTCAATTTGTTGATCATTCTGTGTTGAAACAAACAAATTGGGCTTGGATGTGTTTAATAATAAAATTTATTGCAGTTCCCATTCATTTTGTACCGAAAGCCTATCAAGTAACGCAAATATTCTTTCGTCAGTGATTGGTTCAACGCGTCGATTTCAAGGTCATTGGTTGCATGTTAGCAGATTGTCTGTCGCCGTGCTGGCTCTTTCGCTGATTCGAATAGCGGTTGGATTTTGGTCAAGTCGGTCCTAGATGATGAAAGGCAGGAAGTCGTTGTCGAACAGGATGCTCTCTTGCTATCACTGACCGTCCGGGCATTAAAGTTGACGGGGATGTATGTGCTGCCTTTGAAAAGTTTGAAAGGATTAATGAGGAACAGAATTTGAACTCGGATTGCTATCACTCCGTCCTTTGCTTAGATGTGTATGCGTTCCAACTCAGGAGTTCTATTATTAGTTTGTGTCCTACAAGACATTCTGTGTACTTTTCATGCAAGAATGTTCCATGCATCTTCCTTCGGAGGTCTTAACAACAACATGGTGCTGCATCATCAATGCTTGCAAGACCAGTCGTGCTCATTGGACACGAATGCAGCACCTTTGAAGAGATGCTTGACTGTGCCTAACTCTTCGTCGTTGAATTATGCCACGTTTTCTGCAACTTCGGCAGATGACGTTTGAACGAACACAAGCCAATGTGGTAAAGAATCTGTTGCAGACGGGACGCTGACGCACGGCCTACGCCATGGTTGCAGTCGGTGTCAATGTGCCGATTCGATTGGTTCGGTTGTCGCGGAACTTTTGCATGTATGAGCTTGCATTTCTACATCCATTTTGTTCAGATAGGTGCGGTGCGGTTTCGGTTCGGAGTTCGTTGGCACAGGCGATGGGTGGGTGGTTGTGTGGGTAGGATCTTCGAACTCGGCTACAAAAAGGAGTCAAATGAATCTGTGAAGTGGTGTGCCTGCCATATTCTCTCCGCGACGGTGGAAGACATGTGTATCGTCTCGACTGTACGTCCGCTGAGCGATAGTCCATGCCATTTCTCCCTCTACCGCTACTAGTTACATGGGTTCCTTCGCGCAGTGCTGGCACGTGTTGGATGTTCGCAGGTGAGATGCTTGTGTTCATTGACATCGGATCATCTCTTTGACCGAATCGACTCTATTTTGTCACAGACGATGGTGTTTGTTTGCGTTTTTCGGTGAAGAGAAGAAGTAGTATGCGCTTGCTTATTGCTTTCGCTGTTGTGTTTAGTAAGTTCGTAGTGTATGCGGATGTGCTCTTTGAGGGTGATTGCTGAAACAAGATGTGGGTGTTTATTTTACAGTGGTATGGAGCTGTTGTTATGGGTTTGGCATGGTGAA
>LWMK02001137.1:1366-12909 GCA_001693075.2 Taenia saginata
AAACCACTTTTTGATGTTAAAGAAAGTTTCGCTTTTGCTATGTTGTTTCAGCAATATACAGTTCTTTGGAATTGAGCTTGTAGGTGGGATAGGGGTTGAAAATGTGGACCCCTTGTTATACAAACGCTTTCGTTCTGCTTTTCCGAGACATTCGCCTCACCACGAGATCTCTCACCTACAATCAAGCATCATAAGAGAATCCAAAGTGATGATCACATGCAGGAAGTTGGAGTGGAAGAGGAAAGGCGATAAATGCAGCGTCGCGAGACTTTGTTTACGGTGAAGGAAGGCAGAGTACTGGGACAGAATACATGTATTCTGGGAACAGAGGGGTCGGGACTGCCGACATGACCTGGAGACTACCCAAGTAATCGAAAGCGACAGTCCGAAGAAACAGGGTATTGAATATCCCCTCTCCTCACTCGAGCGCCGTCCCCAACCCTCCCCTCAGTCAGCCTCATGTGTCAGCCATCACAACGTAATGGGTGCTGTGAGAAGCACAAACCAGCTAACCATGCCAGTCACCGAGATTCGAGCGCATGTGCCCTTGCATTGCCACCAGTTCCGCGCAGCACTCGGTGAAGCAAGGGCGTATTTCAGAATTCTCCTCCCTCCCCATAATGTGTCCCACTGGAATGGCAGAGGTAGGAATGCCAGATGTCAAATGGACTGAGACACACGCAACACTTATTGTGATTCCAGGCTTTTGTTGCCGTGGAAGAAGACCCAGTGTAGCTTTTGTTGCCGTGGAAGAAGACCCAGTGTGTCGTAGAAACCTNGGCAGAGGTAGGAATGCCAGATGTCAAATGGACTGAGACACACGCAACACTTATTGTGATTCCAGGCTTTTGTTGCCGTGGAAGAAGACCCAGTGTGTCGTAGAAACCTGAACAAATGGAGCAATTGAGCCTCATGGGAACAGGACGAGCTCGATGGAAATGTGCAACGCATAAAGGCTGCCATCGAATGGCGAGTTGTTCGAGAATCTGAGACAGAGCTTACGGGGATGCTTACCCACATTGCGGCAGTTCCACTGGACTTGGTGTTCACGGCTAGTGTCGCTTCTGTTGGTAATAGCCAACTTGCAGAACACGAGGATGGGGATATGCTGAAGGACAACGTCGATCCATCGAAATCGGGCCCGATTTTCGCTGCCACCGATGCAGTGTCCCATAACTTCCTAAAGGGAAGGAGAGGGCATAGAACCGTGGCAGGATGCATACATTCTGGACACAGAGGAATCGAGGGCTGCTGGCAGGGACCGGAGGCCGGAGACAAGAACAGTCTATCCATTCTTCCAGCATTGAAAGGTAACCGTATTTGCGTGTTGATATTAGAATGTTGCTGCTCAAAATAAGAGTTATAAATAAATGCAGTCAAAGGAAGCTACAAATCCCTAGCAAATTTTTCCACTCATAATCAATTTCGCAAACTTTTAAAGGCAACAATGTTACCTCAAAAAAATATTGGGTAAATCACACGCGCCGCATAAAAGTGTTTGCAATTGTTATTTTTGATCTATGCGTATTGTTTTAATTAACATTGACAATGGACTTTTATCAGTTAAGAAGCTTATTTGCTGCGTTGAGGTAGGTGTTAGTGTGGATTAGCTGCGTAAGCGCCGTGCCTTGCGGGTGTTGTGTCATGACTATCTAGCTGGTTTGTTGCATCTTTTCTGTTTGATGCAGTACTTGATGTACTAGGTGCTTGTCATTTTTTAATATTGAGAGTGATGTTTGCTGGTTCTCCCGTTGAACAAATAATCCAGTTAACGATTTGGCAATATCCTAGGTGGTGGGTGCCGGAGGGTTGTCTGAGGAAGAGATGTATGATTGACAAATATCGTTGGGCGGTGTTGGTAAGGTTTTGGGGTGATGTGCACTGCTGGAGACAAAAGGAAAGTTGTAATGCAAATGTGGTAGTTGATGTCTCCCTAAAGCGAGACCTTTTGTCTTTATAACACACGACAACGGAGGTGTTGCTGTAGAGGGGATCTGACTGAACATAAATTGACTGATAGGCATGTTTGGATGGTATGCAGTTGAGTGGGCAACAGACTGTCGTGGAAAGACGTGGGATGTGCTGTTGTGTATTATGCTTCACTCTTATTGCTCTTTTCAGAAAAGCACTGAAGCGTGAATAGGAAGATGGAGAATCGGTAAGTTATTTGCCCGATATTGCCTTTGGGTCGTTTAAGTGTTTGATCCGGAGTCCAGTGAGGATTGGTCTAAACTGTTAAAGTGGTCTCATTTCTCGCGAAATGATACGTTTACTTTAACTGATGTAGATGGGTTGTGGTGGAGCTCACGCAAGTGCGTACTTACACATGTAAGTGCGAATGTGTTGGTTTTGTCGGCTTTGTAGTTGCAGTACGCAGGGAAGAAGATAAGTAAACAGGAGGAGAAGGTGGGAAGTGGTGACCAACTGTTATTGCACAGTGGTGAGAGACATGTCTACTTGACTGTCTGTTGATGAGAATTGAAAGTGGAGAGGTGATGAGTTTGTCCAACGCCACTACTGCTGTGAGCGTATTGAATGCGCTAGATGATGAGGATGTTGGTTTGGCGTCGCTTTTAATGGGAGACTCGATGTGTGTGGTGGTTTGTTAGAGGTGAGGAGTGGGAAGTAGCATGGTCACTGTACTCACAGCAAAGGTGTTGCATTTGATGGGAAGGACGTGTGTGGCGATGTTGGTGTAAACTGATTGATGTTGACGTTTTAGAGCAAAAGACGGTGATGGAGGCGGCGCTGCCGCGGGTGAGTTTGCATGTGTCGCATCTACGTGAGCACCGATTGGAGTTGAGGTAGTGATGTTGATGATTGTGTTCGTGTTTCCAAGATGGCTTGAAATGGGTGAAAGGGATGGAATGGGGTGGGATGGGATGGGACGGGATGGGGAGGAAGAGCGTAATGTTGAGGCATAAAATCTTTAGGTTCATCTCGTGGTGGCAATGGAGGTGGTGGAGGCAGAGGCGGTGGCTTCCGAGGACGAGGTGGACGAGGTGGTGAAATGCGGCGTCGCGGTGGTCGTGGTGGTAGTGGTGGTGGTTTGCGAGGAAGTGGAGGTGCTTCGCAATTGAGTGGTACCGCGTCGCCTCTTCCGTAGGTTGCGTGTATTGGATGTGGATTTGTTGTAAACCTGCAAAACCCACTTGACCATAAAATGCTGCTTAAGTGAGTTGGCGATTGGTTAGTGGTGTGTTTTGAGCAATTTTAGGCAGGAATTATTTTCCCACACTTGGTTAGATGTGGCGTAGGTGATTGGCAGTGTGTGTTAGTGCTGCTGCAAGTACCTCCTTTCACTGGGATTTTAAATAGTTACATCTGAATGAATTTCAGCATTGATCCCAATGTGAGTTGTTGCACAGTCGTTTAGTGTTTGTTTTCGCTAGTTGTTTGCATAATTTGGTATGGGTGAGGATCCGTCCTTTTGTTTGTTGGTCCACAAAATGTGTGTGTGTGTGTGTGTGTGTACCCGTTTAATGCTTTGGCTTGACGTACCGTTTCCAAATTGGGTAGTTGTCGTTGTTGTGTGAGAGGTGTTGTACTTTTAGGGGGAGTGGAGTGACTCAGAGTGTGGGAGGCGATGCTACAGCACCGCCAGTTGGTGGTGGCGTGCCGGGCGTAGCTGCGGAGGAAAGGTAAGAAGACCGTGACCGTTGTGCTTTAGGGAACAGGAGGAAGGAGTGAGACGGTTTGGTGATTGTGTTGTAGTGCCTCTGTTCCTGCTGCTGTGGAGTGTAGTGAAGGTGGTCAACCAACGGCGAAGGGGAAGGGGAAGAAGAGGAGTAGGAGGACGAAAGCTGGGTTAGCTGTCCTCTTTGTAGTATTTGCAAACAGTGGTGATTAGTGAATGCTGCAGTTATACAATGAGAAGTGTTTTCGGCAACCTCAGTTTCTTGCTAGCGTTCTTAACAACTGTTTTTGTCGGAATTGTAGGGGAACCGAAATGCCGCCTGTGATACCGTAAGTGTCTCTACAGCTCTGCTTCACCTGTTCTTCCTCCCTTCTTTGTCTCTACCTCCCTCACTCGCCTTCCCCAAGATGTGAGTAGCATTGGAATGACTGACGCAACACTGGACCACATTTAGCAGTGCCACCGAGTCGAAAGTGTCAGTCATCACTGTGGGTGGTTAAGGCAACTCACTGTGAAGGTGAGAAGGACTTCGCAATGCCCGCACAATGCCACTGTGGCACACATTGCAGTGGTGCAGTCACGGGGAGGCAGTTAATGCGTAAGAGCAAGAAGTGGCATCTCATGGAAGCTGTTTCGTCACCATTGGAGTGAGGTGGTTACTGGCTGAAGTGCTTGACGAAGGTGCATTGGGTGAGTAGGTGAGTAGGCATGTGATGCCTCTTGCCACCTCAAGCACTGCATCACTTGTTTGGTGGAAAGGTATTGCTGGAGCCTTGCAGCAGAGAGAAGTCGAAGCTGCGGCGCAGTGACTGATGCTGGTCGCTGTTTTGTGTCGAGTGGGGTGGGGCTGCGTTGTGGAGTCCATCACTCGGGGACACTTAAGAGTTTACTAATGATTAGCTCTCGTGACGTGAAGACCGCATGACCAGTGTGTGTTGGTGAACGATGTGGGTGAGTTGGATGTGTGGTGCAATGGGTGGAGGAGGTGATAGCGTAGTGAGTCCCGAGAGGTCAACTCCTTGTGTGTTGTGAACTATTATTGCACGTCCCCTACTCCCATCATTATGTGGCCAATGGAAGAAGTGGGCAGGAGAGGGAGGAAGACGATTAGGTCATACTATTGTGGGGTCGAGTGAAGGTGGTTTGCTAATAGCGAGGGAGAAGAAGGAGAGTAGCAGGAAGAGGAAAGCTGGGTTATCAGTCCTCTTTGTAGCATTTGCGAATAGCGGTGATTAGTGAACGGTGTAGTTACATAATGGGTAGTGGTTTGGGCAACCCTAGTTTCTTGATGTCAGCGTGCTTAACGACTGTCTTCGTCGGAATTGTAGGGAATGCGAAGAGCCGTGTGCGATATCGTGAGTGTCTTTTGAGCACGCTTTACTTTATTGTTGGGTGGCTTTTATATTTTGGAAGGAGTGGATTTTAATGAAATTGGTTAATCACATTGATTTACCTTTGGTAGGTCATTGGCATTGAAGGAGGACAGGATACTGCCTTCTCGTCCTGGTGTAGGAACAGTTGGGAGAAGAATGATGGTTGAAGTGAATTGTTGGGATTGCGTTGTATCGGATGTGTCGGTGTTGATGTACGACATAACGCCGACAAAATTATTGTCTGCAGATGGAAAAGAGATTAAGCTCAAAGGAAGTGACACAGGGAAGCATGTGGAGGCGATTGCAGAGAGGTGGGTTTGTTTTGTGGATCATTTCAGTGGATGTCTCTGTGCTCACATATTCATTTACAAATTGGCGAACGGAGGTTGCATTTTTGTGTGCATTGTGCACAGCAGTGGCATAACTGTGACACAGCTAGCGACAGACCGTGCTGATGCTTTCTGATGTTGTGTGGAGGTTGCATTGAGGCACTTCTGGGGTGTGATTGGACATTGCGTTCTTTTTTAGGAGAGGTGGTGATGTATTTCACAACGGTGGTCGGATATTGTACTCCTTGGGGCCGTTGGACAGGAGGAACGAGGTGCTGCTGACATTTCGTGAGAGGATTCCAGATCGCCTTGGAGAGGATGATTTGACGATAGAGTACACAGCGAAGAGAGTGGGCAGTGTTTCTGCCAGTCTTATCCGTGATTATCTTGCAAATGGCCGTTCGAAGACGTCAGAGCTGCCACAGGATGCCATTAACATGCTGGATAATCTAATAAAGTGGGTTAACAAGGCGTCGTTGCCGCATATCTCAAAGTCAGCCATTTTCTATGGAGAACCGGAACGGATTGACACGAGAGGTCTAATCGGGATTTACCGAGGATATTCGCTGAGCTTCCGTCCGCAATGGAAGTGTCGGTTGAACGTGGACATGGTGAGTGGGATTGTGCGTTGTGTGGAGGTTGTAGTATGGACCTTACTTGACCAGTAATGACGTGTTTATTTTTAGACTTACAGGGCTTATTTTCCGCCCGGGAAAGTGGCGGATATTTTGTATTCTAAATATGGAGATGCGATGTATGATTCATCGACGTGGAGGAGAAGAATGATGGTTGAAGTGAATTGTTGGGATTGCGTTGTATCGGATGTGTCGGTGTTGATGTACGACATAACGCCGACAAAATTATTGTCTGCAGATGGAAAAGAGATTAAGCTCAAAGGAAGTGACACAGGGAAGCATGTGGAGGCGATTGCAGAGAGGTGGGTTTGTTTTGTGGATCATTTCAGTGGATGTCTCTGTGCTCACATATTCATTTACAAATTGGCGAACGGAGGTTGCATTTTTGTGTGCATTGTGCACAGCAGTGGCATAACTGTGACACAGCTAGCGACAGATCGTGCTGATGCTTTCTGATGTTGTGTGGAGGTTGTATTGAGGCACTTCTGCGGTGTGATTGGACATTGCGTTCTTTTTTAGGAGAGGTGGTGATGTATTTCACAACGGTGGTCGGATATTGTACTCCTTGGGGCCGTTGGACAGGAGGAACGAGGTGCTGCTGACATTTCGTGAGAGGATTCCAGATCGCCTTGGAGAGGATGATTTGACGATAGAGTACACAGCGAAGAGAGTGGGCAGTGTTTCTGCCAGTCTTATCCGTGATTATCTTGCAAATGGCCGTTCGAAGACGTCAGAGCTGCCACAGGATGCCATTAACATGCTGGATAATCTAATAAAGTGGGTTAACAAGGCGTCGTTGCCGCATATCTCAAAGTCAGCCATTTTCTATGGAGAACCGGAACGGATTGACACGAGAGGTCTAATCGGGATTTACCGAGGATATTCGCTGAGCTTCCGTCCGCAATGGAAGTGTCGGTTGAACGTGGACATGGTGAGTGGGATTGTGCGTTGTGTGGAGGTTGTAGTATGGACCTTACTTGACCAGTAATGACGTGTTTATTTTTAGACTTACAGGGCTTATTTTCCGCCCGGGAAAGTGGCGGATATTTTGTATTCTAAATATGGAGATGCGATGTATGATTCATCGACGTGGAGGCGTATGGAAGGTGAAATAGAGTCACTTCGCGTTGAGGCCAGTTATTATAAGAATCAAGGTAGTTATCCCCTACTCTATGTGTATTTCGTCGGGGTAATTTGCTGGGGCTCTATGTCATGTTGTGGTCGCATGTTTTTGCTTTTTCCCAAGGATTTCATTCGCGTTAGGCATAACTAGAGTTGTTGTATTTGAGAGTGCCCTACAAACGGAGTTAGTAGTGGCTGTTGTGTGCGATGAGGATTGTGGTGACTGTTTTAGGCAAATCGTATAAGAGGCGTTTTAAGGTGTACGGGTTATCCAGAAATGCGGCTAACGAGGAAATAATTGCAAATCTTGGAAAATCGGTTGCTCAGTATTTCAAGGACCAATATGGCATAAAGCTGAAATATCCGGAGCTTCCATGTGTGAAGGTGAGTGTGTTTCTCTGTTTCCGCTGTAATGCAAATGTTGCCGGAGTGCATCCGAATGCTCTTCGAGTTGGAATGGCTGATGGGTTGCGTGCTTCATTAGCCTTTTTTAAGTAATGTTGGGTCGCAATGCCCCCATCGAATAAAACGAGTGAGGCTGTCATCAGCCAGGTTGACGTGTGTTTGGGGAACAAAGAAATCTTGAAGTAGGGCTGGCTGAAGTGGTTGCTTTATGAATGGGAACAACGAATTGTTCGAGCGTGTTGGGCTGGAATGCTTGGAACAGGAGTTGTATTGTAGATAGGCGAGCGTCCAGATCGGTATATTCCCATGGAATTGCTGGAAGTATTGCCATTTCAAGAAGCCAAGGTGGATCGTGGCGTGATTGCCAGCGCTATTATTCGGTGTGCGGCGGTCAGACCAGAGGAACGCTTTAGAACTTTGCGGGACTTCATCAGAACCATGAATTGGTATGTTTGTGCCTGTCTGAGTGTTGTTGCCTTTGCTTTGGAATACTATTTTTGCGATTTACCTGTGCGAGAAATATTGTTGCCTCTTCCTAATGCTCACTTGAGTTGGGAGGGGTTTTGTAAGGGTTGTTGTTAGTTTTGCCTATCGCATTCGACAGCGTATGTGGATACGGAGCTTTGTTTTGTAGGAGAAGTAGCTTAATATCGAAAATGGGATTGCGCTTGGAGAATCCGAATCCAATTAAAGTTAATGCGAGGGTACTGCCCCAACCGAGCGCTCACTTTTGCAGCGGGACGAGAGAACTTGACAGGGGAAGGTGGAACCTGGAGCCATTTCACCAACCCGTATCCAGGCCTCTGAAATGCGTGGTCGTTGCCATGGTTCCTGGTGATGTAAGATTATTTGCTGTTCGCTTATTGCATCGAGTCCTTGTGCTTTAGCCCATCTCGAGAGTTGTTGCTACGCATTAGCTGAAGATCAAGATTGGCATGATGGTTGAGGGGAAGGGAGCGGACTTCTTTGTGTTTGTTATTTGTTCATGAAGTATCAGCTTTAATTGAACTGTTTGTGGTTTCGTGCAGGCCAGGGATGCTAACCTCGTTGTTGAGAGACTGCCACAGGCTGCCCAACGATTTGGGGTGCGGATGCAAATACAGCGAGACATTCTTCGGAAAGCGATTGTTGATCTGCCGCGGTTGTTTGAGGAATTCCGCGCAAAGGTGAGGCTTTTGTTGCCGTTGGGTTGATCCCTTCGTTATTGTCTTCCGGTTGTGCGCGTCTGGTTTGTGTATGTGTTTACGTTGGGCTTGTTCTTATGGTTTTAGGGAGTGGATCTGGCGATTTTTGTTTTGACTGGCACCAAGGAGTATCCCTATATCAAGCGCCAAGGGGATCTGCACAGCTTCATGTTCACTCAGTGCATAAAGAACGATACGATAAGGAAGCCGAATGTCTTCAGTAAGTTGTTGGTTGGGATGTTGTTCTTGCTTGTGTCGCTGCTGGTTGCATTTGGGATGACATGGTTGGTTGAAGTGTTGAGCATACTTGCATTCGTGTGGTGTGCACGGTGACTGGTGGGAGATGCGGCGTTGCAGGTGGAGCCGGGTGGTCGTCAGCGGGAGGTTGCTAGTTCTCTCTCCACGTCCTTTGAGCAGTTGGTGCTTTCGCCTCAAGTGTAATGCGGTGTCTTGTTTGTAGACAATCTGATGCTGAAGATAAACGCCAAGACGGGTGGCATAAACTGGCTGGTGAATGAATTGTCCCGACGGTGGAATGATGAACTGGTGATGGTGGTGGGTGCGGACGTCACTCACTCATCTTCTTCCAAAGACGTGAAGAAATCGGTCGCCGCAGTTGTTGCCTCGATTTCACGCGACCTAATGCGGTATGTGGCCATCGTACACCAACAGGATCAAAAGAAAGTGAACAAAACTAATCGAGAGGAAATTGATGGAATGGAGGGCATTTTCTCCGACCTCCTAAAGGTATGCCGTAGTTGTGCTCTTGTCAGTTAGCTTGATTGATTCCTGAGATCTAGGTGCCAGTGTCGCATGGGTGGTGAGGGGACCTTGTAGTGTCGTTGATGTAATGTACGAGGTGGGCGAATGACTTGTGTCTTGTCATCGTTTTCCTTTTGCTTCTGCTTGTAGATATTTGGGAAGCATAACAATGATCGTCTTCCGACGAGAGTGATTTTCTACCGAGACGGTGTTTCGGAGGGTCAATTTGATTCTGTTCTGAGAATAGAGCTCTCAGCCATGCAGAGGGCCTGTTCCAACCTCAGACCTGACTATGAGCCGGGGATAACGTTTGTTGTGGTGCAGAAACGCCACCACATCCGATTTAATCCGTTGCAGAGAGGGTAAGCTGCCAGTTGCTAGATGATGGATGGTTTGCTTTTGGCGGAGGCGAGGTGTGTGCTTTCTCTGTTGAATGCAATGCCTCTTTGTGTAGGGCGAAAAACGTTCCGCCGGGCACAGTTGTTGACTCGGTGATAACACATCACCGCGAGTTCGATTTCTATCTTTGTTCACAGGATGGGATCCAGGTGAGGCACCTTAACGCTTGGAAAAGGCAGAAATGATGTTAGTCTTGTTTGGTGATGATGATGTGGTGTCACGCTTACTGTACTGTTGTTGTAGGGGACCTCAAAGCCAGCTCATTATCATGTTCTGTATGATGACAACGATTGGGGTGCGGATGATCTGCAGCAGTTCACGTATTGGCTGTGCCACGCGTACATGCGATGCTGCCGCAGTGTGTCGTACCCGGCACCGACGTACTACTCGCATCTGGCGGCCTTCCGTGCACGCGAGTGGTTGAAAGACGTGGAAAGTGGGAAGCCCATCATGGAAGATAATCGCTTCACTATTCACCCAGGACAGCAAGATCAGATGTTCTTTCTGTGATAATTTTATGCTTTAGTTTAAATTCTAGCGCTTTTGACGCACCTTAAACTATTAGATTTGCCTCCGTCTGTTATTTTGCAATTAATGTGCATGTTTCAAGCAGTGAATCAAATTGTCTGTTATTTGTTCTGACTTTTTCTTACACGTCTTTGGAGGCTGAAGATTGTAAAGTGGACCTGGTAACGGTATGGGCCAACTTGTCAGAAATTTTTGCACTGACGGATTTTGAGCGTGTGACGTCTCGACTCTCATACCTGTTGTCATTAAGAGATTTGTTGAGTTTGGATCAAGAAATTAGATGTAGAGTGTTATCAATTTGGGTTTTGTTGTAATCCAAGGCCCAGTGTAGGCTGTTAAATCGGTCGGAGGCATTGCGGATCTCTCGGGACTTGTCCGATTAGGACTGTGTGAAGCACACGTGGCAGATAATAAATTACTGGTAGCAGGGGTTTTTTTCTTGTTAATTGCCGAATGGCAGTCGAGGCGCGTTACTTCAGTCTACTATAACCGCTGGCTTAGCCATACCACTTCAGGTTTTGTTTTGGGTCCGAATAGCTGCTTCTGGACCATTTACTCTCGGTTAGATAAGATGCCATTTAAAACTCAATGGACGGCGGTGACACATCCAAGGCGCGTGTTGAGGTCTAGTATTGTGTTTATGTCTGCATCAAACTGCGCGAACTACGTAATATCCAAGCAGTGGTCGCGGGCTGTCCTTCCACTCAGTAACATGGTCTTTGAGTCATGGTATATGTACACCTCAGGCGTTCTGCACTTTGGCAACNTACGGATCTCTCGGGACTTGTCCGATTAGGACTGTGTGAAGCACACGTGGCAGATAATAAATTACTGGTAGCAGGGGTTTTTTTCTTGTTAATTGCCGAATGGCAGTCGAGGCGCGTTACTTCNACTGGTAGCAGGGGTTTTTTTCTTGTTAATTGCCGAATGGCAGTCGAGGCGCGTTACTTCAGTCTACTATAACCGCTGGCTTAGCCATACCACTTCAGGTTTTGTTTTGGGTCCGAATAGCTGCTTCTGGACCATTTACTCTCGGTTAGATAAGATGCCATTTAAAACTCAATGGACGGCGGTGACACATCCAAGGCGCGTGTTGAGGTCTAGTATTGTGTTTATGTCTGCATCAAACTGCGCGAACTACGTAATATCCAAGCAGTGGTCGCGGGCTG
>LWMK02001138.1:2230-12876 GCA_001693075.2 Taenia saginata
TGCTTGGCAGACTTTAGGGGATGACGGATTTCGCTGTACAAGCAAAGGACCCCTTGTCAATCTTGCTACAAGAAAGAAACACCTATGACTTGTTTTGCAAATTGTCCGACCAACCAAAATTTTGGCATTGGTGAGGACCGTGTTAACTCACCTTATCACAAAGAGTTGCATTTAGGGGGTGTTTAATTGAAGGCACTTCTGGTCATTTGTGGCGAGTCTGATATGTTGACACGCAAACAGGCAGGAATTCAACGAAGTGCATTTGTTTCGATGTGACTGCAGAGGTGTCGGATTCAAGCATGTGTCTGGTGCTAAGCATCCATCAGGATAAGCACATAAGCTGGAAGCATCTTTTTATTTAGATGCAATCAAAACCCCAGGGTTTCTTTATATACTTTCGGCACCAAGTCCGTAGTTATTGAAAAAACTTAGAAGTCCTGAAAACCCAGGGCCTTTCTATTCCTATGTGCCCGAGGAGCCGCAAGAGTTCCCTGCTAAAGAAGAGAGCAGTGAAGATTACCGCTGCATTATCTGTGGATTTACTTTTGACCGCTTGGATATGGTGTTATTCCACACGGAACAGGAGCATCCCACCTCTACAAAAGGCTGTGCCTCGCGTGCAAAAGGCGCCTATGCACATTGATTTCATAAATTTAGGAAAGGGCCTAATCCAGCCCAATATTATGAGTAGNTCTACAGAGGGCTGTGCCTCGCGTGCAAAAGGCGCCTATGCACATTGATTTCATAAATTTAGGAAAGGGCCTAATCCAGCCCATTATTATGAGTAGTGAGATCGCATCGAAAGCCTTACACTCAACCTCTTGCCTATGCATACGTCGCATTTCACAACAGTATCTAAATTTGTGATCCTACTTTGATGCGATAAGAAGGGGCAACCTTGCTATTTAATGAGCAGCTTCTCACATTTGTCAAAGTCTTTATGCTAGATTATTTCAAATTTGCACCTAAATTGAGGGATATCAGACAAAAGTGGCAAGAGAAACTTCATGGTTTCGAATCTAGGTGAAGTCTGGTGTGTAGAACAGGCGAGTTCAAATCATGTCCACCAATGCAAATCGAGTACCGTTAATGTGTGTTTGAATTGACGTGAGAGAGAAATGATGGGTGATTCGAGAAACGCAGTCTTGCAGAGAGGCTGACAAGTAGTTATCCTTTGCGATGCTGATGCAGCTGCTCTCGAACTCGATTATCAGATTGTAGCGAGCTGTTTCTAATCTCTCAAAATAGAGTTCACATAGCACTGCGACGAGCTGTTAAACCAACGAAAAGTTTAAATGCCCGCTGGAAATACTTTTCTTAAAATACCAAATAATTTGGATATTAAAACATTATGGAAGTCATGCACATGAACGTAAACCGGAAGGTGAGAAACGAATCAAACATCCTTAGATCGTGGAAGCGAAATCTGCTTTTGATCCTTATTCTGGAGTTAGGATGTGGGTTTTGTTCTTCACAATTTTGTTACCTTTGTGTGTATTCCACCATTATTGACCGCTAGGTGATGCGAATTAAAATGAAAAATAGATCAACATGAGGCTAGTGGTTCTGAGGTCTGCAAAACTCACCATACCGATGCGAAGTTCCATTGGGTCCATGTTGCCTAAGGTGCAACTAAGGAAGGCATAATATATGTTACCAATCCCGTGGGCACTGCCCAAACCAAGATTTACCTTGCAACAACAGAGGCAGCCACCTTCTAGTAATCGAACACCACACAATGGATTTGCATTGCCTCTGTCCTTTGATAAAAATAATCTGTGGATAGAAGTTGAAGTATGAAATTCACGTGGTGGACTTCAACAAAGAGGTTTTCACGTATCTAGCTTCGACGTTCATTTTGACGATAGTAGTTTACGGAGGGAAATTCAGCACATTTCAGATACCTTGAGACTTCTTCCATCCGCGCATTAGTGGGAATGGTGTGGTTGACAAATTCCCCCATGCAGTGGCAAGTCACTTCACCAATATGCGTGCCATTTGTGACAATCCAGATAATGTTGAGGCATATAGAGGTGGAAACTGAACTGCATGCAATGGCACCCATAGTTGCAAAGAGGTAGCAAGCTTGGGATTACATCGAGCGCTAAGAATCCATCGTGCCACTTACCTTGAATAAAAGTACCCTTTTCGTTTACCTCTGCTTCGTTAGATGTCCCTGTATCAATTGGTCTTAGCTCGACCCTTGTCAGTTTGAAACCCATGTGCAGGTCTGCGCGACGCCTCAAAGCCTGATCATCTCACTGAAAGACAATATCAAGAATGCATGATATCCTATTTTAAGTAGTTTATTTTACCTTTTATCGCTTTAATCCTTTGAACTCGTCATTTGCATTCACTCCTTAATCGAAAGTTATGAGCGAGTTTCCTTTCAATTGGTGCATCATTGCTTCCTCATTCCGAAATCTGTCCGAGTTGTACTTTATTGTATGCACCGAGAACAAAAATTGGTGTTTGCATTATCTCGTGGCAACCACCTATTAGCATTGCCTGCCCTCAGAAGCGTATGCATGATAATGCCAGCAGTTTGCATCTGAGAGCCAAGGAGCATGCCATCAAGATCGTGTCCTCCACGAATAGCATCCCCATTGCAATATCTAAAAACCTGTGGCAGAATGCGGACATGCAGCGACTGCTAGGCAGGCTAAGGACGCGCCCCGTTTCAAGTCTTGCTATGGAGTTTTGACCTCCTGTCTAAGATTCGATCGCAAAGGTTTTTCGCTGTCGCGCAGCACACTCCTTGTGGCCCGCACTGACTAGTGGTTTATGAAAAGTCTGGTTGAACAAAATCGTATTTTTTAGTTAAGACAGCAAAGCGAATCATGAATGATTGCATTTTCCGGTTGTGGGTGGGATCTTATCTAAAACGATGCTCTCTAGCACTTTGCAGAAACAGCAGTGTGAACTTACACTGTCAATCTCAAGTTGATTCACCTGTGGCTTTTGAAAGAAGGGTGGAAATTTGCCAGAACGGAAGCGCACAAGTAAAAGTGCTCACGCATTCAATAACTCACCTAACAGTGGCTGTTCCTGGACTGTTTACAGCCATCCCTTTGACTGGCTGCATCACTGATCCCTGAAGTACGAGAACATTAAATTGCTGATAATACAATCCCAACATTCCACCCGCTAATTAAGGAAGAAGCGGCGTAAGTTTTAGAGCATTGTTTTTACCACGGAACGGTCCCGGACTAAATGCCTGCGATTTGCTAGTTTAATCATTCAATTTCTATTACCACACATTCAAGAGTCAATAAAGAAGGTGGAAATGAAATCTGCCTACTTCAAATTTGGGTGCTACCTTGATGGACTGCGAGCAAGTTTAATTGCTCAGCACTATTTTGTCACCAAAAGTGGAGAAGTGGAGACCTTTGAGGTCCATTGTCAGTCATATGGTTTTAGAATNACTTTGAGGTCCATTGTCGGTCATATGGTTTTTGAATTGTGTGTAAAATCCGCAAAATGCTTCCGTGGCCTTCTCTTTTAGTCACTGTCAAACGTCTAAAATATGCATTTGTCCCTTAGGCCAACAAGAAGGGGCGTGATTCGTCGCTGAAAGGTATGCGACGCTAGCCCGAAAGTGAAAGTGCGACGGTACGATTGAAGCATTCCTGGCCAATTAGAGGTAGCATTGCATCAACTCTACCTGCTCTATGCTGATTTTGGCAGAATTGTGCTTATTTTTTTTGACGTAGCAAATAAAATTTGGTCTGAAATGCAGGAAAATCAATAAAGAAGATGCGAAACTTAATGAATGACACCGTACAGAGGTATTGGCCCATGAGAGTGTCTTGTGATGCACAAGCTTAGGTGTTTGTGCGCATTTTTCGAGAGTCGATGCGGCAACTTGTTTTATGCTTAAAAGCGCACTGAGTGTGTTGGAACTTCCGTTACTCGTGTATTCTGCTAATTGGGAATGGGTAGATATATTAGTAACACTAGATAAACATGATGATCAGTTATACCTCACCTATTTATCTTTTTGCACGGTAGATCTGAGGACATTTTGCATGTTTGATTTTGGCAAAATAGTCCTTAGCTATGCACCCTTATTCACCTGGTGCACGAAGAATTGTAAGTGCAATGAAAATTGTGCTGCGATTTTGACCGAATTCAATTTGGGCTCCTAGTATGTGAATGGCTTACGGGATCGGCAAACGAAAGTGAGCAGTGATGTTTGATTACTAAAATGCAAATGAAATGTGTCATGTTGGAGACAAAAATTGGTTTACTGGCTTTTCCTAGAGTCTGTTTGTAATGTTGAAGGCTTGGAGAAAGTGCTTAAGTGGGAACTCGTGGTCTTACACGTTCCAAGGAGAAGTTTTAATGAGGAGCCAGAGGGCAAGGTGGGGCTCACTCAAAGCATTCCTCATCAGCTCAAGGCCGTAGAGAGTCTGATTTTCAATGTGCGAAAATATCGAAATTTGGAAAAATGCAGACTTGTGAAGCATCGCAGACATCATTATCACCCCCTTTTGGAATGCACACACATGCATTAATATTGTAATAATTATATTGTTCAAATGCCCTTAATAGGCCGGATGTAAGAGGACAATTTTAGCCTGGCTGCAGACGCTCGTGGTTCCTGCCAAGAGCCTGAAGCTGCCCTGTCGTAAATGCTGCGTTCTCATACTTCCCTGCTCCTGTCATGATAAATATGTTCCGTAACAGCCAGCCTTCTAAACACAGAGGTAAAATGAAGGGATGAGGAGGAAGGAGAAGAATCCTCCGCGAACATACCATAGTACTTCCATGAGAGGATCTTCAAATCATTCAAAACTGACCTTACTCACTGAATTCTATTAGTGCTCGAGAAATCAACTANCCATAGCACTTCCATGAGAGGATCTTCAAATCATTCAAAACTGACCTTACTCACTGAATTCTATTAGTGCTCGAGAAATCAAATACAAATGCATCGAAGCGACCAAAATGCCCTCCCGATTAAGTGCAAAATGTGTCGCTATTTGGTTGAGCCCTAACCTCTTGTAACAATACGCTATTTGGTTGAGCCCTAAACTCTTGTAACAATACGCTTTATGCAATCCATTGATGGGCCTGCAGGCCACTTGTCAATGTAATGGTCCGTGACTTGTCAAGTGTATACCGCTATAATAATGTTAACCAATCAGATAACTTTTCATTCCTTGACTATCGTTGCTGCGGAGTGGTCAAATTTAATGCCATTAAAGTTCAATTAATGTGACAAAGTGATGGAAGTTTTGTTTTGGGATAGTTAAAATAGTCACCGGTACCACCAGACGGATATTAAAGCCTCAAAGAACCAGATATATTCCTCATTTCCAAGACCACTGTAGATGTCATACTAAACCTATTCATGCAAAGTCGGAAAGGGAATGGAGGCCGTCTGAATTATGTCGGAGCAAATCAAGCCACGTACACCGTGTTGCAACCACGAATTTGGAGCTTCAAATTAAACAGCCATGCGAATAAATGTTTTTGTGGAAGATCTTGCTGCAGTTGAAAAGCAGTTTTGTTTCGTGGACATGCATGTTACATTGTAAGATAAATGGAATGGGACTGGCTGCTATCGACTACAAAGCAAAGGTGAGGGAATGAGCCACCAACTAACCAATGCTAATCCAAGTGAGTGCAGAATGCGCACAGTATTTGCCAGTTCATGCGTATATTTTGCGCCCATGCTACCACTTCTAGGTTGGCAGTATATAGGCAGATGTGGTTGTCAACGAGGTGGAATTGAGAGCGATGGAAGAGGAGATTGAATTGCATGAACAGGAGTGGCAGAAGCTCCCACTATATCAAAGATGACACTGATCATTTGCTTACAGTGCTCCAGTTATACTAACTCATGAAGCAACTGTGGCAAGCTCTACTCAAATCCGATTTAGAAATAGCAAGTAGATTGAAATTGCCTTTGATGATCTTGTCAAAGCAGTAGGATCCACATTTATGACCACAACACAGACTGAAAAAGCGTTCCAAGGCATCCAACATCGATGTTGGTGTCGCAGATAATCAAGTCACTTGCTTGCAGCCATTGGAGTAGAGCCATTAGGGAAGCTAAGTTTATCCGGAAGCGAGAATGGAAATGGATTATATAACAAACCGCAAAGGCCAATGTTGATTATGCTTAAACTCTGCTAAGTAGTTGCCGAACTCCAAAAATCCTCAGAGGAAGAGAGAAGGTCTAAAACGCCGGATGCGTACAAGCGTACTGCACTTCTGCTACCAAGTTTGGTGGCAAATGGAAAAAACCCGCCATCAGTCCATACATTTTACTTCAGGCTAAACTTAAATCAACACCCGCATCACAGCCAAACAAAAGTGGGCTTGGTGATAAGCTTAAAATTTACCCTACTTTCTTCTCAAACACTCTTTCTGTCATTGTAAATAGCGAGAGTGAAAAATGTCGCGCTATTCAATAGATTTTGATCATGTGAGTGCAGTTGAATTGTAGAGCGAGAGAAGAATTTTTCTACAATCAGTTGATCTTGATAAAGTGGCAGCGTCTGAATGCATTGAGGGAAGCATTCGCGCTGTTTGGTCCACATCAATCGTGTGACGACTGTTGTAGTGGTGCAAGGGGTGAATTTCGCTTTTGTAACTCGAGTGGAAGGGAGAGAGAAAGGGGAGAATATTCCTCTTTCAAAACGATTGCGATCATGACTGCAGCTGAGGCGGAGTGGGGAGAATTTCGCGCTACTGTGTCGATTTCGATCATGTGACCAGATTTGATGCATCTGGAGGGAGGATTTTCCGCCACCGAATCTACGTGGATCATGTGGCAGCATTTGAATTGCTTTGAGTTGAGAATAGATGTACTTTCATCGTGACACAGCTGCTCACATTAGTTCAACGTAAGGCCAAGTTTAATGTGCGAGTTCGTGGCGTGTTCACGGCGCGTCTGCCAGTAAGCCAGCTCTCACGTCACTCGCAACGGAGTTTTAACTCGTAATTAGTATTCATACTTAAAAGCGCCCAGTTAGAAGGTGAAATCAATGCGTAAACCACTGTCTACGACCGCTCTGTGTTGTACATGCATTCCTCTGTGTAAACAATTCACGCATGGAGTCAGTTAGCCTCCCACACCGCCTCACGTCCCAATGTTTGGCTCACCCACAATGATGCAAATCACAGCACTAGCTTTAACAATACTCTCCTAGATTTAGTGTATGGAAAAGGCTGTGGTAACCCAAATGTAAGAGTAAGGCAGTACCAATATGTACTCATGGCGAAACACTACAAAAATATTAGTATGCAATTCGTATTCTGACATCGCGATGCTTGTGGTGGCCCCTAAGTATGTGTTGATACGGTGCAGCGTTGAGCACTGCTTCTACTGAGCCGAAAGGCCAAATACTTTGAATTTTATCCATCTCATCCTTATGCTCCGTAGCCATTTTCACTTTGTTATGCTTGGAATCCAGACCTGACAAGCCATGGTCAAGTGATCCATAGCCAAGGTGCCCAAATGAGTGGAGGATAATAGTAAAACTGGCCTGTGTTCATTAGCACTCTTCAGAGGCCACGGGGTCGTTCAGCTCCACGCACACGAGAACAAAGACCCTAATGCAGACACCTCAAGTTTGCTATCTCGCCACTTTAAAAGAAGATACTAATAAATTCAAACACCTGTCAATTCATGCCTGTCACGTATTCGGGAGCAAAGATTTCACCACAGCAAATCATCTACTCATTTTTTAGCCAACCATGCAAATCAACTCTAATCATTCCATCAAAAACGACCTTTGTTATCATTTTGACACATCAGCAGCCCTCCTGTTGCTTCCTCATTTTAGCTGGAGTTGTATTCGTCCTATCACACTATTGTACACCCTTACTCAAAACCATTCCGAAAAAGAATAGGAGTGACAGAAACTATACTGTACCAATATGGCGCGAATAATCATTACAAGCACCCTTCAAATATAACTTGCATTAAATGATTGTACACTCTTACTCAAAACCATTCCGAAAAATAAGTCAGACTAGAATACCTGTCGATGTCCCTGTCTACGTCACTGACACTTGATCACTCAACTCCATCGAAACAAAAAAGCGTTCCAGAAAAAAAACCAGCTTGTATTTACCTTGTTTGTTATAAAGGCACTTAAGCATGCATGTTTACAAGGCCAAGCACTTAACATCTTGCAGCTAGGTAAATAGCAGATATTCTACATCTTTCTCCAAATTACACCTTGGCGAACCCAATCAAATGGGTCTTTGCGGCTTAGAATGTAGTCATTGTAATCTTGGACATGCCAGATGCACCAAGTTGCTGGTGCAGCCATTAGAAGGGAGCCATTGACAAGGCTCGGTTTTCTCCTTACGTCATCCATAATTACAACCGCAAATGTCCTTAATATGGTCTACGATTCGATAGCAAAATCGAAGCATTGACTTGAGAATAGACGTGTTTTCATCATGACATAGCCGCTCACCTCAGGTCAACGTAATTCCAAACTTAATGTGCGAGTTCGTGGCGCGTTCACAGCGCGTCTGCCGGTTAGGCAGCTCTCCCGTCACTCGCAACGGGTTTTTCATTCATAATTGGTAGCCTAGCCCAAAAGCGTTCTGTTAGAAGGCAGCATTCAATAGCAAAATCGCTGTCAACGACCGCTTAGAATTGTAGCATTAATTAATCAATTTGACTAAGCCTCTGTGTTCTGCAGAGTGAGCGACCTGAAAGGCATTCCACTTAAATGCTGACTTGTACTCTCAACGAACGCCTCAGTTCCGAAATCTACCAATTGATCGACGACTCAAACGATCGATAAGAACGTCCATTTTGAAGTTGGCATGGACTGGTCATTGGATCGCGTGATAGATAAAATACAGCAAAAATACTCGCGCATACATCTTCAGTTATTAGCAGTTCATCAAGAGAGCTGCTGTTAGATGCTTCATTATCATTTTTCTGGAAATGTGTCGACTACATATGCATGCAAGTTTTGCTAAAAGACTTTGAGGCAAGTCAAAAGCAACCCATAAAATAGCAAAGTAGCTCCCTTTTTATTGACTCAAGACAGGCTCACAAATCTAGTTTACAAACAGTAGCATCAAGATAAATATATTCCTCAAGATTTTCTGGTAGAATTCGCATTAACTCGAAATGGAGGATGAGACGCTCTCCTCCTTATCTGCATTGCCAAGGCGATAGCCCTGGGGATCGAATGCAGCACGCAGAAGACGAAGGCGCAGCCGGTCGATGATCTCTCGTTTAGTTGGATGCTCTTGTTCTGTGTGGAACAACACTACATCCAGGCGGTCAAATGTAAATCCGCAGAAAGTGCAGTGGTAATCCTTACTGCTCTCTTCTTCAGTAGAACACCCCTGCGGCTCCTCAGGCACGTAGGAATGAGGAGAGTCGAGGCTCTCAGAACTTCTGGACATCTTCAATGATTTCGAACCTGATTCTGACAGTATGGTTTCATCTTTAATGAAGGAAGAACGTATAGGGTGTGTTTTATTTATTTTTGGTATGGGCAGAGAGCACTGGCTGCAATCAAATCTTACCTATGTGCTCTGCATTGTGACGTGCCGTTTCCGGAAGTGTGCTGATACCCTCGAGGCAATGCACGCAGAAGTAGAACTTGCAATCGCTGTGCTGTAAGAGGTGTTGACGCAACCCATCCAAGTCGCTGTGCTCCTCGTCGCACGCAGCACATTTATATCCACCGCATGTCCTCTTTTCACCTTCCGCAGCAAAACATAATGAGGAATCAAACCAATTGCATAAGAGCTGTGCATTTTGCTTTAAAGGAAACAATAGAGCAGTATTATTCTCTCAGTACGAGATGGATTTGATGAGTGGTAGGACCGCACGTCGTTACAATACTGATGCGTACAGAACAAATCCATGAGGTATCTTAGCTGCGTCGCTCGATCAGCGATGTAGGGATTCTCGATGACCACCCCATCGACGACGTATTTTAGACGGGAATCATTGTCCATGAGCATGTTCTAGTGTAAATACGTAAAATTATAGGCACCATGGTCGCAATATTTGCTTAAACGCATGTGATGAATGGCAAGTCTCGCAGTTACCTCTATCCTCATAAGGAATCTGATTTCATCTTCTAAGGCGATAATGAGTGCTTCGAGTACCACTGTTGCGTCCTCCATTATCTCGTTGGAGCTTTCAATTAAGACATTCAAGAATGCGCATTGCTGTTCTGGTTTTCCCTCCAAGCCTTCGAAATCACAAAAGAACCTCATGTTCAGCCATGAAACACCTCTTATTTGGCACAGTTATGCTGTCCAATGTCTTACACTCCTCCCTCGTCGTGTCTCGACCTTGGCTCAATCCCTTCGAGCGTTAGTGAACGAGCGTCATTGGCAACCTTCACGAAGTACACTTCACTCGTGGAGCTCAAATCTGTTCCATTCAAATTGGCATCTCACGTTCTTTTCGTTTTAAAATCATCTTGTGAGTTCAATGCATAAGGATGCACTATTAGTGCATAAGGATGCACTATTAAGGACTGGTGTGCAAAGTTAAGACATGCAAAGTGTGCTTATAATCACTACGGAAGAAGTTAATCAGCACAGAACTGAAGGAATCTCAGAAACATTTGTTGATGTCAGTGAGCAGCTCTACTGATTCCACATTAGAAGAGCTTGCAAGTTAGTTGGTTAGTTAGTTT
>LWMK02001142.1:0-12807 GCA_001693075.2 Taenia saginata
ATTGGTCATCGTCAAGACCAGCGCCACTACGCTCTTTGTGTGTATGCAATGTGTTGATAAATTTGAATTATTTTGAAAAATGATGGGAGTTTTTTAAATTGAATGCCATGTGTGTAAGACAAAAGTTTAATGCATCATACAGTCCTGATGTAATGCACAGTCAAAGCTATAACAATCATTTTAGGAACTGCGCCAAGAAATTTGGCCGTTCATCTTCGACGCAGAAGTTCCACCCTGTTTTATATGGAATAGCTTGCTGACACCCAGTCCTACTTGTTGCTGTCCAACTCTCGCGATCGTATGATAAAGTTTATTGGACTGATGTGGACCATAAAATGACAAGCAAATGCGATGCTGCATTTTCTTTGCAATCTGTTTTGCGTTTCACTAACTTTTGCCGCTACTTATTACTTTTAATTTGGGCCCCAAAGCCTACAGGCTTGGGTGGACAGGCAAATGCGTTTGAAATGTGCCTGCTCGTGCAACAGGAATAAAACAAAAAACAATTTTTCTCTAGCGCCAGCTTGCTTGCAAAGGAAGTGGCCACTACCGACTGCTCGATTTGGGCAGGCGATTGCGTGGTTGGGATCCTACTGATCGCCCAAACAGAAGAGTGTGCAGTGGGGATACCTGTAAGTCTCTATGTAGATGAAAGCTAGCTAGATGCGGCAGTTCCACTGTGAGCTGTGACACCAAACTGCAGCAGCGTAATGATGTGCGTCAGTGGCGAGATGACGTGCAGGAGAACCGACTTCTTGAGCGTTTAAAAAGTTACTCTTAAGAAACGACTGTTTGAGTCCTTTTTGTTTCAAAACGGCTTTATTACCTTTAATTATTGCAGGTCCGTGAAGAGAGTTGTGTTTTATTCTGCGGGCCAGGTGGATCAACAATCGCAGACGACATCCGCAAGCGCATTAGCTCTTGAGCGCAAAATGCTACCAATAGACTGTAAAAGGATGACTTTTTAACATTTCTGTTTGACTTTTGAATTCGCGTCACATATACGTGACATGTGTCATTTATTGGGCGAGGACTTGTGCTGCGGATGCATTGACCATACTTAACAAGAGATAGCAAAAACATGATCAGCTTATAGGACTGCTAATGGTTGCTTTGATCCAACCTGTAGTGTGGTGGCCGTGGAGCTTATTTTGTAAAAGTTATAAATGCATCCTTACCCGACATCAAATTTTAGGGAAACTGACAAAGACTCGTGCATAACAATACCGTTATATTTACTGAGAGTAGCATCTATGTTAGTCAACTGAAAGTGATGCCATCCTAACAATTCAGAGGTTTGCATAAACAATTCAGAGGTTTGCATATGAAACGATGGTACGAACCTCCCATAGAAAAAGGGAGACATCCAAAACAAATCAGGGCTAAGCAATTATCGAAGTCATGTAATGGCTCTTTGGAGTAAGAGCAGCCATAATAAGGATGTATAGCGCATACATTGAGTAGCTAATTGGGGGTGTCAAAGGAACTTTAAGGCATGCCTTTTTGGTCCAGTCTTCCTTTTAAGGTGTTGAGGCGCAGACCTCCATGGAGAGCTGCATATATGGTCACAAAACCACGATGCAACGATGGCGGAGAGGTGTGTCTTTGAAAGCGCTTTATTTAATCTTGGCCGTTTTGCATCAAAAGCGATGAATTGTAAAGCTTTTCCTGCTTACAGTTGCCTATTCTCTTCAAACACATTCGGAAAGGCGTTGTTTAGTGGCGTCAAGCATTAGTCCAGACATTTTTGTTAATCGCATCTTTGCTAGCGCAGACTAATAACAGAACGGATTTGCCAGGCTTTAAGTGTATCCTTTGTTTGACAAAGATTTTTATTGACAGAACTGTGGTGTCAGCACATGGGTTCCCTTTATATCGTCTTGTCCTATGTCCACGCAATCACGATGTCTACTTGATTATTCTTCTTCTTTCAGCAATGCGTGATGCAGTCCACCTTGCGCTCAGTAACAACTTGTAGCAACGCTAACGTTGCTTAAGAAATACTATTACCTGGTTAGCCTTGACCTGACTACAGCTAACATCCCGTAAGAAAAAATATTGCCTTTAGTGTTGATTTTAAAAGGCGTTCACCACCAGATCTTAAGTTGTGAGAACTATTTGGAATGGAGTGGACTAGCCTTGAGTCAGTTGCTCATACTTTTAACAAAACATGTTAGTTCAATAGGTGGCCTCACCCTTTAGGCACAGTGTCGTTAAACCAGCAAAACTGTGGCAAATTGTCAAAAGAATCATTACACGTATAAGAGTCTGGCAGTTGGGGTCCGTAAGTAGTAGCAAATAGTTTAAAGACCGCCATAAACTGAGATATTCATTGCATGGAATTAGTTCAACCTTGATAGCGCGTGAATTCAAGTACGAAGCACAACAGAGGAATCGGAGGAGAGGAAGAAGGCCTCGTCAAACATTCTAAAGAGCAAAGATTTGCAGCACATTTGCAGCACGAGGAATTAAACGTTCTGATCACTGCGTTGATTTTAAGCCAAAGTTACCGCAGGTAATGATAGACTCAGGGCATTGTCAACTGCATTGCACCACCGTCAAATTCAGAGCAAGTTCTTGATAAACCTCTGTTATATGCGAATAAGGACGTGCCTCTATGAGATCAGCCGTGCCTGGGTCAGACCCGTTAGGATCGATCTGGAGAGATCTGGAGGTTAGTGGGACCTATCTACATCGTACTACTTCATGAGTGCTCTATCGACCAGCCTTGTCTCTTTAGTTAATAATCTAAAGTGCAATAAGCAGCCATTGTTAGTGAGGACACAATGAAAACGAAAGTGCATCCGTTTCGCACCATTCTGAGTCGTACACTCTTTGGAATGATCTCACTCGCCGTGTCACAATACCAAGGACAAATTAACAACATGCTCTGCATGCAACTTGGACGATATGCAAGGAGCCAACATGTTTGCGTCAAGGTGAGGTCATTCCAATCCTCCCCCTTATGAGCGCTATTTAAGCTTCGCCATCTCTGCCACTCAATCCATGTTAACACGTCCCACTGATGGTACGTTACAGCAGCCTGTTCTTTGTTTCTCCCTAACTACCCACTCGGCCATTATTTTTCACCACAGTTCATTTATCCAACTTCCGTATTATCAATGATGGCTCGCTTTCCAAACATTTGGGCGCAAAGTGGCGCGAAATGCAAAATTACTGATTTGCCACCCGAATTAGTGCTGAGAATTTGCAAATATCTTAACGCTCCGGATTTAGCAAGTCTTGGTTTAGGTGCTCCATGTTGGAAATGGGTCTCCTCAAGACCCGTTTTCGCCACCACCCTGTCTCAGTTTATTAACCAATGGACTTGGCTAGACAGGAGCCTGTGCGAAATGCTGTTTCCACAACCATCTCCTTCTTCTTTTAAGAATGCTCTGGAAGCCATTTGTTATCAGAAGAATCAAACTGACTCTTCCAGACTATTTTCATCGTCACATTTGCAAGTCAATGCCCGCAAGACAGTGCATTTTTCTTTTTTCCTAGCCGGGCTAATACAGTGATGGCGGATGAAGAACTCATGTTGCGGATAAAAGCAGCATGCATGGATGCATATTTTATGCGAGAATGTCTACGCACTACTGATTTCACCAAAAGAGGCTTGGGTTACATTAACCAAGTGAGTGCATTTATAAAGAACCAAGGAGGATTTCATCGGTGCGACTGCTTGACCTACCTGGTGATACCTTCGCAGTTCATCAAGAGTGACCTAGCACTCGCTTTGGAGTTGCTTGCACCCCATTAACCGCTGATCATTGCAATCCTCATCAATGGGACGACGGACAGGTCAAGCGAGATGGAATGCACAGTAAAATTCCTCCAGAGCCTCAGTGACTTCAGTAGCTCTCCACTGGCTGCTACGCCAATACAATGGCGAATATGGTGCATCAAGTACTATGAGGAGAACTTTATCAACTGGCCTGATCTGCTGGATTGGGGCTTATTCGATGTGATCTCTAAAAGGATTGAGGGTGGCTGCAACAGTGGTTCCATACTAACCAAGAAGCAACTCACTTGACTGAACGTCTGATGTGTCCAACGTGGGTAATGCATCTTCTTGAACGGTTTAGCGATGCCTTGTGTCGTCGGTTTGAATAAACGCATTGTCATTGATTCACTTAGCCATGTTTGCTTGGTCATGGGGATAAGGTGGACCTCAGCATCTACTACTTTAAAAGCAGAGAGGGTAGGTGCTGATGTAGCATTCCATTGGTAAAGTGTTTATCTTTAGGTCGCGAGAAACACAGCCAGTTCCCCGACTCATAAGCACTTAGCGCTAAACTTTTCTCATCCTCATAACCTTAGAACAATAGACCAATAACGTGAAGTTCTTTTGTTGGCAGTATTAAGAGCAGGCAAGGGTGTCAGGAGTACGTGTTCTCAGAACGCTTGTCTGTCTCAGCGATTAATGGCGACCCTTTAACCATGCAACCTTGTGTTTACTAAAGGTTTCCCCTTCCGAAAAGGCACAAATCAAATTTTTGTGACGGGAGAAGAGGCATGGATCGTGCGTGATCACAAAATTGATTTTGTGCACGTGCTTGGTTCACTGCATAGAGACAAGTAGGGAGGCCAGTAGAATTACGGGATAATGGATGACAATGCTCAATGCATATTCGCTGTGAAGTCTGACTAAGGAGTGTAAGATTAACAACGACTCCCTGTTAATTTGTTTGGACTTTCCAGAATGGAACTTGAATGGAAGCTATCACCAACACATTCGCCGCAACATCTTTGTGTAAATACTGGCTTGCGAATATAAGTCCGAACAGACGGAAACAAAATCGCCTTGGAAAGAACATATTGCACATTAATGCATGAACTTTGCGTCCGATAGGAGCTAACCGCAGTAGCGCTCAAATGTATTAATGCGGAACACAATTTGCTATTTTCAAATAATTGATACATTTTACAAAACAGTTATCACTATTTGATTGGTGACGCTTTTAAGTTGGGGGTATTAGATCACAGATCTTAATCAGACAGGTATACATGTCTGATTCAAACAGTGTTATGAGACAGCTTGTCAAAGGTGTTGGAAATTTCGGGTGAGATTTTGCACTGAAATGGTGATTAGCTGCCGTTAAACTTGGGACGTTCAGGCCGCTCGCAAAAATTCTGCCACATAAATCCACCCACTAGAATGCTCCCTTAACGAAGTAGTCGAAATGCTGGATTTTGTTGTGTTCAGTGGTTAAAGCATGAGAAATATGTAAGGCGAAGGCAGTTCGACATTCCAGGGTGTGATTGAAGGAGGACGCTAGCTTCCAACTTGCCAAGAGGACAATATTTCTATTACAGAGGTGGGCAACTTATAGCTAGCCTCAATTACTACACTAAATGGGTAGGTTTGGCCTTCGTGAAATGTAGACTTGAGGCAATCTGTTCGTCGCTCTAGCTAACTACAATGAGCTGCAATGTGACTCTATCACACATTTGTCTCTTAAAGCTCTGTTTAGATTAACGAACCTGGGGCTACTAGGCAGTTAGAGGGCATAGTGTCTTCTTGATACCTTAAAGCCTCATCCTCAGTGGAGAGTTTTGCCACCGCTGCAATATTCACCTGGCTGCCTTGCTGGACAAGCTTGTAGGAGGACGCCAAATACCCATCGTATACTAGAGCTATATCAAGATCGGTATGCTGTGAGTCTCACTGGTAGTGTTTAGTTGACTAGCTCGAAATAGCGTGCTCACTACAGCCCTGACCATGTCCTCTGAGTGGAATCATCAGGACAGTGCATCCGCGTTGCCATATGCATTTCCTTTACTGCACTAAGCTGTGAAGTCATATTGCTGCAGTTACTTGTACCAGCGTGTAACTAAGCGCTTGAATTCCTTCAGTGTTTAACCAAGCAAGCGCTTGCTGACCCATTACTTCACGAAATGTCCTGCTATCACAAGGCGTCTAAGGTGTCTAAATATTGCGCAGACGGCTAAAAATGAACGCGCTTTTGCGCACTTTTGCCTTAATTTCATTGAGTTTGATACTGGCGCAGGCATCAACGTATTTTCTTTCTTCTTTATCCCTTTCCGAAAGTACACTGCCCATGGCTATGTCACTGGTGGCCGAGTCCAGTATAAGCGGTAGCATATCATTGTCGAGGTCTGGAAAAGCCAGAGTCGGGGCGGAACAGAGCGTCCGCTTTCGCTCCCACGGCAATTCATCTTAATTTTTTTCCTACGTGAAGCTATTTTCCGCCTGCTTCTCGGTTAGTTTATGCAGAAGGACTAACGAACCTAGTACAGCCTTTACCATAGCGTCTGCAGTAATTTGCCATATCGGGGATACCGAGCATTTCCATCTTATCAATTGTTGTTGTCTGGGTTCTCACCTGCTCACCACGGTCTTCTGTGACGAGACTATATGCCCCAAAACGATGACCAATCATCGAGTAAAACAGCGTTTCATTGGGTATAGATCAGTCCTGCATCTCGCAGGAAATCCACTACTTGTCCAAGATTAACATTGCGTTCAAGAATGTCTTTACGCAGTGTCAAAAAAACCTAGTTTGCACTGTCTACATCAGGTGTTGCATGATCCTTGCAGTGTTACAGGGTGCGATAGGCAATGCCCAAAGATGGTAAAGCCTTTTTGACGCTATAGAAGTTGACTTCTCTCTATCTTTTTCTGCTACTCCTACGTGTCAGGACCCGGATTTCAATTCCTGCGTAGTAAACGAATTCGATCTAAGCAAGGGGTGCGATGACTTGTTTACATGGATAAGAAGAATAAGTCCTTCCGGCACTCGATGCATAGTCGTGGACTACTGCCGCTTTTTTTGCCAGTGTTTAGAGGGGCACATGGTGTATTGGATGGTTTATAGCCCCATTCTTGATCGCCACTTCCATCAGGCGGTTGACTTATTCCAGGAAAGGCGACAATGGGCATCTGGGTGGTTGTTGAATGGGTCTGGCTTTGCTGGTGCCCGTGTTATCTTCGACTATGTTTGTTTTTCGAAGTCTACCTCCCTCCAATTGTAACGCTCGACTACTAACTCAGCAATAACGAGGTTCTTTAATCTTTCCAAGGCCGTTTTAAGAGCACCAAAAATTTTATTTGTGTCAGTTTGCGGTCACAAGCAACTGCTTTTGCTTTCCTACATTGCTATGCCACAAGCATCCCTTCTGCGAAATTTAGGACCACCTTCTTGTCCCAAAAAATCAGTGCCAAGTTTTGCACTTTGAGCTGCTTCTGGGCACACAATAAATTGCATTTCACAGGTCGCTTTCCCCTTCAGAATCCAACAATGTTCTCTTCACCTACTGAGAGCAGTTCTGCAAAGTGAAGACCAATGCGAATTCTGTTGCGAAAGTTTTGGAAGCATACGAGTCAACAGTGAAAATGCGAGAACGCCTGTCTAGTTTTCCTAGGACTCTCATAAATGGATGGTAGCTATTTGGGGGTGGGAAGGATAAAAAATGGTACGCTCATCTAATCTTGGAGCACGTCATGTAGAGGTGCGACTTTGATGTGTGGGGTTTGATTATAATTTTGACGCCTAAGGCTGCAGCCTCAACCAGCTGGCAGTGATGATTGTATTCCATGGTGAGAACCTTTGCCGCGATGATTGGTGTTCACACTCCTTCTTTAGTTGGTGACCCTGCTATGTGGTGCGCCTCAGAGGGCCCATTCTAATAGGATTGGCAGATTCTTAGCCAACTCTCCGTCATCCTCGCCAGGCTTTTGATCACGATAGAAAAATATTCTGGCCAAAGGCTGCTGATGGCAATCGATGACGAACAAAGCTAATATCACTCAGAATTGGTCAGTGGTGTGGTTACGGGCGACCTCGTTATCTACTACCGCCGAGAACAGCTCTCGAGTAAGTGGGCAGGGAATCAGCATAATTCTTTGCTACTAAGTGTATAAGTAGCTGTCAAACGTNTGGTTTATTTCACTTTTGTACTAAAATAAGGCCAAGCGAGTCTTTGTCTTCTTATTTAAAGCCAGGGTTATCCTATGACTATGTTTATCTCGTAACGGAATACATGCCTCCGCTACGATTTGGGGATGCTCCACCTCAGTAACAGTCCAGCTGTTACCAACAGTACATATCCCAAGATGGAGTAACAAGTCGCACGTTGACTTAAAAAGTGTAACACTGCATGGCCATGCGCTGTTCCAAAGTCATGTTGTGGTATTTTGTGCACGAATCCTTTGGGAAATTCACTGTGCCATTAAGTTGCCATTGTTGCCATAAAAATTGCCAGAACAAGTATTAAAACGCACTATTTTGTGGCAACCATTGTTGAATTCTTCACGGATTTGCATGCATGCCTTCATTTTGCGTTCAGCATCTGGCATTTTGCCTTTTCTACATACCATACGATTTCACTTTGTTCTTTCTTCCTTATCACGCGTCCCTTTGTTCAGTTAGAGTGCTCTTTTGATAAGTCAGCACCTCAAGCTGCTAGTCCAATTTGCCAAACTTAAGGACATGCACGCAAGGTATATGTTTAGAAACAGATTCTGTATTTGTTGGGGCTAACCCTACCACACGCTTTTGCTTCAGTTATTCGGTTACTACGTATGCTTATTAACTGCAAGTCGCATGGTTAACGTGGGAAATCCAGGGTTATGCAAGGCAAGGTCATGCCGATTTGATTTAAAATGCAGTTAGCAGATCCTGTATGCCATTTGCGGGTCATCTTAGCACATTAGAGACCCAAAATGCATGACCTATGAGTTTTGGGCGCAAGAACATCACCATTTAGGTTTCCTAGCCAATGCTGTTCTATGACAACGCTTTTATTGACGGCTGTCTCCGACGAATTCAGTGTGGTTGATAATGACACAGTTCCAGTCGTGTAATAAAGGGTCGAAAAATTTCAAACTTACTATTTAACCCAATTTTGGGGGAAATGGTGCAAACACCCCCTAGCTCTAACACGAATTAAAGAGAATTGCCGAAAGGCAAGCAGTGTAGACAAGAAAAGGAACTCACTTGGATGTAAGCATTGTGCAAATAATCTTAATATGAGGATGAATCGCTTATTCACTTATTGCGGTTTTGCAGTGCAAGGCCGCTGTGAACATTATTAGCTCGCCTAGTGAGTTAATGCCAGAAAGCCCACAGTCTCCTAAACAAAATGAGTGAGCGAAATGCTTGACATCGTAGGTTTGCTTGAAAAGAGAGCACTCTTACGCATCAGTGCTTATCCTAATCGATGGTGAGTTGGCTTCACCACTTGGCAGCCATCTCAGCCTTGCGATAGTCTCATGGAGTACCGTTGGACATGAACTCGAAAATAATCAGGACCGTATCTTCATGCTCATCAAAGCAGTTGCCTAGGAAGAACACAGTGTGTTGTGAGAGAGATCTGAGCACGGTTTCTCACACCGGGCTCATGCAAGAGTAGCATAGAAACCGTTGATCTCAAACAACAATTTTTGCCGGACTTATTCTTCTCTTTGCCTTTTTGTACACCCATTCTAGGCGGCCGATAGCCCTAAACATGCATTTATCCCGCAACTTAACTACTGCAGTTAGGCACTTTATGCTCAAGAAGGACACTTATAAGCAGCGACAAGTTGAAGCAGTGACAAGTCGTCTTTGAAGGAGCTTGTTTGCAGACGCAAGGCACTATTCGAATCGGACAGGATCGGGACACTGAATGGCTTACATGTTTTGTAGTTGGGAAAGCAGGCGCTGAAGTCTTTCAGTGGCAGACAGAAGACTAATTCCAAAAAGGTTTAAGCTGTGCGAGAAGTGAGCTGTACTGGTAGGAACTGTGCCTGACGCTTTCTGACTATTTAACAAAGCACTGCACCATGTCACAATGGGTTGAATTAGTCCTCTGTTTAAATCCCAGTTTGTGTTCTTGACGACTCTTGCTAGGTCCTAATAAGCACAACTATCAAATGGCATGCTTCGTTCTCCTCTCTCTCTCTTTTCCTCAACTAGTCGCGCCAAAAGAACAACGAGCTGCGGCATCATACCTTCATTACTGGATAACCCTTAAACTCGGTATAGCCAAGATAATGAAAGCGAAGTAGAACCGCAGCAAGAAAAGTGGGTGGAGTGAGTGGCATGCGAATCGCGAGTTTCGATTAAGGCAAATTGATGTGCTCTCAGACTTTAGGCAAAGGCGTCAGTTAACCCTCCATATTTTATTTAGATCCGTGGGACCTATTTCACTCAGTAGGCACACGAAGGCCTAGCCAAAGTGAGAGGTGCGAGACATATCGAGCATGTCCTCTAAACTCCACTATCACAGCCGATCTTCCGACTCTCCATCAATACGCCCATCTAACGATCCCATTCGGTCTCCACATTCGACACAAGCAAGGATGCATTTGCTAAGTTAGGTTTCCTTTAGGTCTCTGGTACAGTTTAGTACGGTATAAATAAATATACAAAGCTATAGTATTTTTTTTGACCCGCTGGCGTGTGCTAAGAAGGATTGTAGCGATGGTAATGACCATATGCTGATGAATTGCTTATTACCCTGTACGCATCCTGCACAACCACAAACCTCATGAACTTACTTGTCCTGCAATCAATGCTTCTAAACATGTTAAAGCTAAAGTTGTTACAATGGCAGTGGAACCAGTGTTTCTTCAACGTCAATGTCAATTTGGAATGCTGAAGTGCACTCGCGAAAAATTTATCAAACGTTGATGTAAGCGCTGGGATACGCAGTAGTGGCAAATGGGCATATTTTAACAGCCGAAGACATGGCTACCTTCGGCCTAGTTTCACCCGTCTACCTTCAACCCTTCACCAATTCATTAGCGGCTTTTACAACTTTGTCGCGTCACTGAAGCACTCTGGCTATGCATACTTAGACTTGTTAAACCGAAGACGGAGAGGTTAAATATTCACCCGATTCGGTCACAATGGTTTCCTAATCTTGAGATCTAGCATCGCCTACATGCATCCCACATCACTGCGACCGTATCAATTTGTGTAACCGACGGTAGCTGAAAAGACCATTGACAAAAAGGCCAAATATGTTAGCATATTGGATGTTTAGAGTGCCTCGATTTTCTTAAAATACCCAACAGTTACTTAAAAGTGATCCAGCATCCTCGGCTGCTAATGTGCAAACTTGATAGAGGTCTTGAAAGGGCTTTGTAAGGACTGACGTGATTCACATTACTTATTTGTCAAACGGAGTACAGCGATGGAAGCAAATAAAGGCATTGCGAATGCACCCATTGTCGCGATGGACGTTTCCTCTATGCGGCAGGACACAGCTAATGTGACAGGAGAGTTTGCCGTTTTCTGCGGGAACAACTTCTGACGTGATGAAATGAAGTTACCATTGTTGTACCACAAATTTCGTTGATGAACAGATAAGTAGCAGCCGACATGCACACTGGCAATACTATTAGATCGTGGCCTTAAAATGAATGCAACCGACCTCGCAAACTATTGACTTGTGATGCCCGTGACCAACACACAAAGCAATCACACGTGATGTGGTCAATTTGTTGGTTAATGAGGCTATATTGTCGTAGTCGGCAAATCGTAAGGGTGGGTGGTTAAGAGTAAGTAAGAAATGCAACAATCCTAGCATGTGTAAAACGTATCATCTCCACTTTAGGTGGGAGTCAGGACTGCGTAGTTAGCACTCTTAACTCACCAATGTATTACACTTTAAGTCATGTGAAACGTAAAGTTTAAATTGCTCCTTCGGAAGACCCTCGTCTGCCAAGTATCAGCGCATTTACCCTCACTGCCACTCACCAATAAACTGGTTCTAAGCAGCCGCAGTAATGTGAACCAACGGTTACTATTGCAATTTTATGATGAGGAGCGAAGTTGAGACAAACAGACGCAAGGAAGTGATGAACTAGGATTATGCCTTCTAGGAAGCCAAAATCACCAACCAACANATTTTATGATGAGGAGCGAAGTTGAGACAAACAGACGCAAGGAAGTGATGAACTAGGATTATGCCTTCTAGGAAGCCAAAATCACCAACCAACAATCGTACGATGGCCACAAGCATGAGGCATGCATTCGTGGTCAGGCGATAGGTGTTGTTGGTGACAAGAACTTTAGCACTCATCGCATTTGCAATCATCACATCAACCAGTTCTCCTCCAGCTAGGCAGGAGAAACAGTGCTACCGACTAGTTTGCTAGTGATTGCACGATTTATTTGCAATGTTACATTTCATTGTGAATTGTGTCTGCACTACTAATATGCTCTACTCTAAGTCATTTGCAGTTGAATGTGGTGACTGCTGACGCATCAACTCCACGTGGATGGCCATGTTCAACGGGTCGACACGCGACTCGTCTGGTGGGCACCCCAGCACAGTTATGATGACATCTAGCACAAGGACTGTTTAACTATTCAACTTGTGAATGATCGGCATACTTCGTTTGTGCCTATTTTGACTATTTCACAGTAGGGTTGAATGTTGAATCGCCTACCACCCTATCGAACAATGAAAACGTGCACATTACGAATATAGCTATGAAGTGCGCAGGTTGGTTGCCTTTCAATGGGTTGCGAAGTGACTGAGGTGCGTCCATTTGAGCACCAGGGATTTAAACCACCTTTGCGCCATTCACATGACTTGTTTATATACCGGCTTTTATGGTTGACGACTGTTTACCGACTTGTAGGTTGCCATGGCCGGTACGACGCAGGCGTGCAGGCACGTGCGGTGAGTAGCTCTGCATCAAGTAGTGCCCAACATTGGATGGCCACGGTCTCGCATACTCACTGCCTCTAGTAAACTTGGTTCCACAATGAGCGTTTGGGCATTTAAAGCATAACTGTGGATGATTATAGGCAATCAGGCTAAGGTAAGTAACGGCGTGTTGCTCTA
>LWMK02001143.1:0-12801 GCA_001693075.2 Taenia saginata
TCATATTCCTCTTAACGACTCAATCAACTTGGGATCTGACAACTGAGCAATGTCTGATCCCTCACTCCTGACGACGTTTTCCTCCCACCGAGACATCAAAGACTGCATAATCTCTACCACCTGAAGAGAATGGAGCATGTATTTTGGGGGCCTGCTTGCCTTGATGGGGAATGCTGGAGCAGGCGTGGACCTGAATGACCTTGTGCATTGGTGCATTGTTACGGGACCGCATGGTGACATGGACCCACGCAGAGGCGTGCAAGTGACCTTCGTCACTGGTGTGCTTTAAAAGGGAGGGCGGGCTCTCGTGGTGCTAGATGTGACCGCACTCATCGGCTCTCAGGTGACATTGTCAGTGCTGAGTGTTGGTGTTTCATTTGGTGAATGTGAGTAGGTGGATGTTTCTAAGGTGATTCTGTCAATTGCAGCAGCATATGTGTTGGTATGCAAGTGAAGAGAGAGCTCGATGTCCTACCCTCAAGCCTCTTGTTCGAGGGAGGACAGGAGCATAGCATCGAGGTGAACGCCATCAGCAGAATCGTTGGCCACAGACCAGCCACCCCTAGAATTAAGTCGCAAATGTGTCTGCTGTATGCAACTTTGCGTCTTCCATTCACTCTTTGTCATCACATCACAGCACAGCTGGAGCCACTCTGCCCACCCATTCATCGCTCCACTTGTCACTTCACATTCCATGGACCACTTTAATGCATCTCCACCAATGCCTATACGGTGCCTGAAACGCTCTTTTTGCAGCATTTGTGCTGATGACGAAGAGACAAGCAATCGTTCCTTCAGGCACATTCGTTTGAACTTGACGTGACCCAGAAGCGGCATTGTGAAAGCCGACTAGCAATGGTGGATAGGGGAGTAACTTAACAACTCTGGCTTTTCCTTCCAAGATTCTGTCCACCAGCAGTCGCACATTCAATGCCTGCATGCTGGTGTTAGTAGAATTGCTTACTTAACACAATGGAATGAATCTGCAGAACAACGTCAACGTGCATGTCTGGTTTACTGAAATTGGTAAGTAGTAAGGTCATTGTGCACTTCGCTTATGATTACGATAAACACAGCTTAGACACGATATTGGCCTCACCTGAGAGGGGGATGGAATATGATACCTCTCACAGTAGTCACGGTGAATGCTTCCTTTTCCGAAAATGACACAGCGATATTTGTAATGGTAACACTCTACATTTCCACACCTCCGTCTCCCTCCCTTCCCTTGCTTGAACGCCTTCCTGGCAAATAACAACTACCTAAGGACATTGTCAGCAGACAGTCGGCAAGATGAGGTTACAAGGAAATAAATTCACTCACCATTACCACCACAAATGTTGATAGATGCAGATTATGCAGAAGAGGCCTACGGACAGTCCACTCAGTGACATTCACAAGTCTTCAGCACCCCAACTTTGATGTCCACGACATCGGAAGTGATTGAGTCACGTGTCAACCACAAGGACAGCTGTTTGGTCAAAGCGGCTCTAAGCGAGTGCTACTATGACTGGTTGATACGCAGAGCTGGTGTTGCCTCAAAGCCTCAAACGATGGGGCGAATGGCATAATCTGTGGTCAATGTCGATGCCCGGTTAACACAGATTTCCTAATTATAGGTGCATTAAGCTGCTCCTATATTCGTTTTAAGGCACTTCAGACAAGTCCCATGCTGTGAGGCGCAAAAGAGCTTCCTGAATAATAGGCGCATATTTTATTTTGTTGGAGCAATCACACACATACACAAAAAGTAAAAGTAGAAATTCGCCACATCGACCACTACTCGCATGTGAACAATAACTATCTTGCGTCAAAGGACAGAGTTGATAAAGAGAGCAGTCACTGTGCCACTCCTGAAGAGTAGCCTATTCTGCACGTCGATTTGGGAAATGAAATCCTTGATCACGTACGACTTGAGGAAGTGAGGATTTGCAAAGTCGAAGCTGGCGAAGACTTCATCAATCTTCTCCGGTGTCAATCCAGCCTTTGCCAAATCCTCCCGATTTGGCAGCTCTACCACCAACTGACGCTCTCCATTCTTGTCACGAGTTTCTCGAAGACCTTTGTCTATTACTAGTATATGGATGCCGTAAGCGGCAGCGAGTAGCAGAGGGTCGTATGGATCGAGGTCGAACTTCCCTACAGCTGCGGAAACATCGAACTCGGAGGGGTGGAATGGTGGTTCCATCCTGCACGTCAACACTTCCTCCCAGTTGACGTCCTTGTAGAAGTCGAGACACTTGACACCATCAATGTCCAAACGCCTTGCGTAATTGTGCATGAGACACGCTTTAAAGAACTGGCGTAGGGGTGTTGACGCGTTGGGCAAGCGGCCTTTCGTGAACCGATACGTACGCAGCCACTCCTCCACTGTCTCATGACCATACATGATGAAGGCTACGAGAATGCCGAGGCTCCACACATCCGCTTTCGTCGTGATCAGAGATAAGCAGATGGCCGGAATCGGCAACGAGGATATTGGAAGGCTTGACGTCCATGTGGACGATACCCATGGCATGCAGGTGCTCGAGACCACATACGATCTCGCAGCTATAGAATCGTGCATCCCTCTCATTAAGAAAGCCAACATTGAAGATAAGATCGCGCAAGTCGAACCCACTTCCCTTCTGCAGCACGAAGGCGGGAGCTCCACGGATTCGAAGGCTTTGTAATAGGGTCACTATGAACGGCGATTGGTTGTCCTCTAGCGCGAGTCGCACCAAAATGCCGTGCTCTCGTAGAGCACAGCGCACAGCAGAGCTGTTTTGCAAATAAAAGCGTTTTAGCGCCCACGTCATGGGGATAGTCTTGTCACCTGCCTGTGGATAGACCACCTCATAATGTCACCTGCCTGTGGATAGACCACCTCATAAACAATGGAGTAGGATCCACTGGATATGAACTTCACTACATCGAACTTCCCAGATCCCATATCGTGAACCACAACTGACTAACTGGCGTGTCTGTTGACTGACCTCAGAATGTGAGACCACTGGTATAAGTAGTATACATTAGCCAATGAAATCAGATCTCGCCTTGCATTGGTTCGTTGCAAGCATGACATCTCCTCAGGCTGTCCTGGGATTGGCTGTGCCAGACGAATCGGGATGAGCTGTTTGACAGCTAGCATGATTGATTTGTAGTCAAATGTCATGTCATGTCATGTCATGTCATGTCATGTGATGTATGAGACATGCATCGACATTGGTGATGGAGGCTGCAGTGTGAGGCCAAATTCACGTTATCCATGCCTAATGTTGATGAACAGATCGACAGCACGTCAAATGGGAGACCCACTTAGGGTGAATCAGCTGCGTAGCTGTGTCAATTGCTTCAATTTGTCCACTGTCTATCTGTCCATCGATGTTGCCTTGGGAATGAACTTGAATGCAGTGCTTCACTTAACAAGAAACATTTCCAAATGCCTATTGGAACAAATTTAAGCATCAAGTATGCATGCCACTAATTTAGCTGTGAGTAAGGGCTCATAGTTGGAGTGTGTTGATGCGATAAAGAAATGTGGAGTGAGGTTTGGTGCGCGTTAGCGGGAGAATAAACGTCGCTACCCTCTGGTGTCCTATTCAGACATGTGAAAACCAGGGCTTACCAGACGCACTTTAAGGAGAGGTGCTTTGCTCCATCGAAAATGAGCGCTACTCATAACTTAGTGATTATACACTCCTCCAAATGCGCACCTATGCAATGATTATGATACAAACATATCACAATTCCTTTTCACCTCCCAATGGAATGGTGAGTCTGGTGTACCGCTCCAGGTGCTTTGTAGAAGGGATGAAGAGACTATCACATCTGACCACGTCGTTGATCTTGCTATCCCACATTCACTATTGGCCCCCTTACCTGACGCCTGCCAGCATGTTGGCTGAGAGAAAATGCAAGTTAACTTGGTTTGCATTGTCGATTGGACGAATAAATTGGTGGCGTCAAGAGTATGGCATCAGGAGATGGGTTGGCAGAGTACCGATACAAGGGAAGATCTGGGATGTTACCACACCACTCAGTGAGTCATGCTGTCGGCATTGCAAAATAATCACGTCGCCACCCCGTGTCTAGGCCAGAATGGATTACAACTCAGCGGACATTTGAGCATCGCTGCTTCGTTGGGTCATCTGATGTAAAATGCCGAGTCGTGATTGGACAGTCTCACTCATGTCACAATGGAGAGCATGATATCGTTCAGGCATCACTATCTGGCAAAAGGGATGTCTGGATGTCACATGACGAGGCGTTCATATTTCTGTGAGTTGTGCTTGCATGATGGCAAGACAGGTGCCCGAACATTCAACGCTTTGGTCTCGCCAACTTCCTATCCACCACCCTACTAGGTGTGACATGCCGCGACCTCGGGGTTTCCAAAGTTGCTATAACAGTGGTGCAAGATAAGCGGTAAGCGCCCTTGTGTACACTCCTTCATATTTTCTCCGCCCACATCCGTGGCCTCGGCGTTGAGGCGAAATAGCGAAACTGTGCCTGCTTTGTCGCTGAATGACTGACTAACTGACTGACTGAAGAATTCGAGGTGAGCGCAGCAATCGTGATTTACATGGGAGGAAGCAGGGTGGTGGGTGGCAAGGACAAGCTTCAACGCATCATAGCGATTCGGTGCCAAGACTCATGAGGCCTCCTATGAGTTCACTGAGGCGCACACAACTTCCAAAGCGCTACTGACATGTGTCAAGCCTCCTCACTCATCACCTCAATGGGGTCACTCTGGCTGTTAGGGCAAATGGAAGCATCGAATACACCGCCAACAAATTATTACCACCAGATGCCTACCCGCATTCAACTCGATTCTGCCGCCTTGTGGAAGAATGTATTTGGGCTAAATGTGTTTAGACTGTTAATTCGTTGCGGTGAAATTAGACATCGAGAGGGCAAGGAGACCACAGGACCAACTCTGGCTGCGAAGCAGTATAGCGCATTAATGCGATGTTCGTCCTGGCGTCTCTCTCACTAGGTGACGCCTCTCGCCTCTGCAGCCTGCAATCCTGTCCCCACTTTGTGATCATCTAGGCCACCATTGGCTTCTTGCCGCATGTCCTTCTGATTTATCTCAGCTCATCACATCTTACTTCATCAATGCGATCGCTAACCAGAGGGACATTCGGTTGCTCAACAATGGACACTCTGCTTGACCTTAATCCGATCGGTTCCTGGTTATACACAAGAAGGCATTTGAAGCATTATTAGTGGCAACGGTTCAAGAAGTCCTAGGCCACCCGAAGCCAAGCATTTCATTTTCAAATAAATAGATGTTCATCGTTTATTTCCTTGCCGCTATTGCCGGTGCGAAGTTGTTTGAGCACTTGAGAAGGGGAAACTATGCTGAGGGTTGTCCAAGTGGTCCCTCGTGGGAGAAGGTGATTACACTGGGAAGGGGGCATTCCTTTGGGTCGAATGCAGTGGACATCGCTCGCGCACGCATGCATGTAGCCAAAATGGTGGAGTTCGGATGTCACTCGATGACAGAAATCGTGGCTTTAGTGTCTACAACCAGAAATCCGACCATCTCAAACAATTGGTCGTCGCAAGTGGTGTGGACGTAATTCGGGTTAGTGATTGCGTGACCTCTCAACCGATCATCGCTTTACTTAGGAAAGGAGGAATGCGCTTGACTTTCTCCTGTAATTGGTAACGTTTTTTGGGTTGTCAACTAGTTTACGTGAAGTGGATGATTCTTCATGTATTTAACCGTCCATCCATCCATCCATCCATCCATTCATCCATCCACCTCGGAAGCGACCTCCATGGATTCGTTTATTAAGCTTGTTAATTGCCAAAGTTGCGCATAGGTGTAAATATGTCCGAATGCGGCAAGGCGGCGGCTTCGCTAACAGTGCTGATTAATTGCAGCTGCACCGAATCATATAATTGCAGTGAATTAGTCTTAACCAAAGCGGCGGAATGAGAGCAAAACAAATTTTGCCCCAGCCGAAATGCACACGAACCAGCAAAATGGCAGTTAACTTGCATTCGGTGCTAGTGCATTGGTATCCTTTCCTTCCTGGACCGTCTCAACTTCTCAGCAGGAATTTACGTGAGAGGAAACTTGATTTGCCGCTTCATTAAGCAGAGATGCCTCAAGAGGAGATCCCATGGTTTGGATGCCAGTTCAAACGTGCCTTGCATAAGGACTGTGTGTACTTTCCCTTTCGATCCGTAACCACAAATTATCATATAATCGCGATAGGAAGGCTTTTAATGCAGTTGAGTTTGCATTGCCTGAGTTTGTGGCTTGCACTCTGCGCCATCACGCCAGCTGCGCTTTTCTCCGATGACACTTTGCTGATTCGCTGTTTGGTATTTCCTCCCTTCCTCTCCACATCCATTGTTCAATAGCAGCCTAATCCTTTTGACAAATGACATGAGCAGTCTGAGGCCGCTTTAAAGCAGCTATCTGTCACTTCACATCTAATTCCACGTTATAATTGACCACGAGGATGTGTTTCTAACCTGTGAGTAGCATGGAAGACCGATTATCCGTAACACGGAAACTGGACGTATTCAAAGCGGAGTTCCATATCTGGTCCCAAGCCTTTAAGAAACAATCTTCTCTACATGGAAAGGTGTGACCATTATGAAGGCATAAGCAACAGCCAGTTTACTCGTTGGTGGAATTGTTCCCCTTCCTCGATTGCAATTCAAATGCCCAGTCCATACCACAAAATTTGTTTGCTCGACACGGCACCCAGTACTATGCCACTTCAGCATCGCCTGTCTCTTCATTGGTGCAGTGGGGGCGAGGCTCTTGCGTGTGGCATTGCAGGCCAATCACGAGGAGCGGTTTCGTCGGATGTCATGCGCTAAGCAATAGGACTGGCTGCGGGTTGGTGAAACACTGATGGTACCTGCGCATGCTCGAGAGAAAGGTGATGCTTGAAACAGATCGAGGTAATCCTGTTCCATGTTTCTTTTCAGCATTCAAAAAGCACTGCAGTTGTAACTCACTCTATTCAGCATTTCAACAAATAAGATCGATTCGTGATTGGCAGAAGTGCTTATGGACCACCACTACAGCTTGCGTTTTCAACGTTTGTTTCCCCAACATTGCTTGCGCAAATCAAACTCGACACCGGGCAGTGCCAAAAGGAACGTCTTCATTTAGTCGGTCCACAAGTTGCAAGGAAAATAAGAAGGGGTGGAAAGAAGTGAGTACCGAGCCATTTGCAGCAGACAACTTACGGGTTGGAATCTCCCACGTTATAGCAGACGGTAGGCAGGTCCTTCGGTGAATAAGTCAAGAGCATGACATCTGGGCATATGAGAAAGGCCCTCATGTATGAATGCTACCCGAAATACGTCCAACTGACATTGCTGACTATTTGGATGTTCATGCGTTCTTATTCACTCGGTTGTAGTAGTTGCTGTAGTCTAATCATGCGGTTGGCGCTAGAAAGTAATTCTCTTCCAGACGGCAATCGAGCATGAATTGCANCCTCCTCCAGACGGCAATCGAGCATGAATTGCATTTCTTTGCACAAGGAAACTGACAGATTTATATTATGCAAGTTGCTTATCGAATAAGTTGTTCTTATTCTGAACGCCAGTTACCTGAAGCATTGGCATGTAATCCAGCCATCGTAGAAGTCGTGAGAATAAGCTACGTCATTATGTGCTTCATAGTGTGGTGGTTTGATAGGATGTAAGGCCATTTCCTTTGTGTCCAGTTGGCGTCGAGACGTTAGTTAGATGATGGTGTTTAAAACGATCAGGCGGTTGCGATCGCTGTCCTGTAATTGCCACATTCGACTGATTGCATTGCCGGATGATGAGGTCAATCGAATCGCATGTCTTCACTTCACGGAATGTAACTGAACGAATCAGGCAAGCGTAACCACCAGTATCAATGGACTTGCGTAATCTCACCTCGAAACTTGGCCAATGGGCTTAATTAGGCCCTTTCTCACCACTCATTGCTCAGACTATAGGCAATTTAAACCATGTGCAAGCATGTCAGCATCCGCTCTGCCTCTCCTGGAAGTGGTAAATCTAGGATAGAAGTCTACCCTTTACCCGCAATGTAGCATTAACGTGAAGCGAGCTGGCTACCATGCAAATTTTAGTCTGGCAACTAAACGGCTTTTAAAGTCACCCTTTGATGTTTCACCCAACCTAGCCAACCAGGAGTGGACAGGAATCATCACAACTCCTCGATTCGTACAAAGTCATTTACAAGAGACTCTTTACAAGAGAATCATTTGCCTGCTTTGACTACTGGTCGATCTGGAGTCAACGACACATGCCTTCCTCATCCCTTGGGAAATTCTTCCGTCAAATCTCCACTTAAGCATATTAGCACAGCGGACACCGTGGTCGCCAACTCGCCAGTACATCAGCCGATGGAGAGACACAGAAACCGCCAATGCTCCAATGTAATTCTAATGGCAGTCTCAACCCCACCTGCATTGATAGTAACTGCAATGATCAACATCCTGTGGGGTGTAAGATATTCCAGGATGGTCGTCATAGTGGCCTTGAGAAAGCCCTAGGTATTCATTAGGTAAGCCATGCGGTCGCAACAGTCAGATCGACCTCGTTTCCCCAAAACTGTGATTCCATTGGTAGTGTGATCCACAACTTCCACGTTGGAATCCTCAGTCAAGATACATCACCGTGTACAAGCATGATGAATGCGAACCAGGCACTTGCTTGTTGATTTGAAACTGGCAAACGCAGCCGTCAATGCTAGGCTTTTAACCGTAGCGCACATTTCGCATGCCAAACAGCCTGCGTATCAATGTAGGCGAAAAGCGCAAGTGCACGGCCTAAAGGACTTGGTTGTGATCGAGTGAGGCGGAAGAGTGCTGATGAACGTCTACTTGATCCTCCTGACATGGATGGGCACGATAAGCATTATGAAAGGAAATTGGTGAAGGCTGTGGGCAAAGTGCGTGGTGGAGGTGATGCTAACAGCAGGGAATCGCTGATTTGAGAGGATCCACCTCCGACCTGAAATGAGCATGCAATTATGCAGCTTCCATGCTGTAAGCTTAGTTAAGTTTTGAGCACTTGTGTCCTGAGTTCCCCACCCATTGCGGCCTGCATTGCTTTTGCGAAGTTCTAGGAGGAGTAACCACTGTACTTGTTAGAACTATACAAAATCCTGCTCGCAGCAATGTGCTCTAACCAATCATGTGAATTGGAAACTGACTTCGGAGGGATAACTCCCTCTGGAGTAGGTTGCGACGAACACATTTCGCACACATGCCATTGGGAGGGGTCTTAAAATAAGCGGCTTGTAACGGCAGTGGTTAAATGCACAAATGCACAAATACGGTACACATAGTAGAGCTGTCATTTGGTGAGGTTAGCTCTAAGCGAAATCAAGTGGAGGCACATCCGAACGAGTTTGAACAGAAGTAATTAGAGCTCAGGCGTTACCAAATCCAAATCTCGTCCTCAACCTAAGGTGCTTGACGAACCTAGCCATTTTGACTGCTTATCAGTTGAGGCTGCATGATTTCTGAGCATTCGCCTTCGTCCATTTGGCAGCACGATCCCATAGCTCTACCTGCTGCCCTACGTTTCATCAAAAATGTACCCCATGCCAACTGAAAATCTTTTAACATCTTAAAACAAATTATATGGGAAAATCATTACAAATACTGGTGCTGTCAATCACTGAAATGCTTACATCGGCACAATTCTCAATATTCGTTGCTCGGGATAGCATTGAGGCCGTCACTAATACATCAGCTTTTGTGCCACCTTAGCGATTACAACTGAGTTTGCCTGAGAGGACGACTGGAGACACTTTCCAGAGTAGTCACTTACCAACACACACTTCTATCTCCAAGGAATCCAGGCCCAGCATCTAGACTACAAGCATTACCAATGATACTGTTATGTAGGGGTGCGGCCGTCCGGTTGTGCAGTTGGGATGGTGTTTGGTGCTGAACTTGTGGGGAGGTGAGGGGATGCTATGAAGTCCACAGCCTCCATTGGCAAACCGTCCAACTGGTAATGGCAACAACAAGAATGTGGACAGCCACATATGCTTGTTATCAGCTGTAGTGCGGAGAGCACAGACTGCAGAAAAGGAAGTGTTTTGCATCCAAAAGTCCTCCATTCCGTTTAATGGAGCTTAGTAGCAGCCTGACCTCACACTTTACTTGCTTGTTAGGATTTTTGGGTGTGGATCACACGCTGCGCCTGGATTGAATACGAGCCTTCTAGTAGTTGAATTCGGTGAACTCACTCATGAAGGGAACCCATGCGTCAACATTGAGGGCACTCGCATTTAGGCACAACCTAGCTGCAACACTGCCAAGAGGGTGACATTGGCTGACTGCTAATACCAGGTTTCTTGACAGAACAGTAGATGTCGCTATCATCCAACGCTACACCCAAACCAGCCTTTTCAAATGCTGTTCTAACAATCCCCAAAATGCACCGTTGCACATTCGGTGGGCACTGAGAAGTCATTGATTGCTAATCCCTCTGTGATTTTTAGGAAATGCTCTTGCCCGAAACAATCAAGCAGGGGAGACAGCAGTAGAAAGGGTGGTCAAGTTTAGTGGCACAGTTACGAAAAACCATCCAAACGACGAAAGCCAAAGAGGCATTTACAGGGTGCATTGAGGGGCTGGTCGCCTACTACCGTAAAGGACTCATGCACATTACTTTGATGGTCTCTCCACAGTCACCACACCTCAGTCGCCTCAGCAGTAGACCGGTTTGTATCTTACAACAAATCGCAAGCATTTGTTGAATTCCTTGTCGGTTGTGAAGCGTATACCAGGGATTGCTCATGAGAGTCTCTTAACATGTTGTACCGGCTCAACTGTATAAAAGTCTTCACAGCTTCTCCCCACTGCTATTCAAATTGAGCCAAAAAGCATCTTTTTTTATGTTTACATTAGTATGCCGCACATTGTGTAGCCAACGCCTCATAAGACATGAAAGTTGCTCACATGCAACCTCGGGGTTGTCAAATATGCATGCAAAAGGAATTGGGATGTGGGTGGAAGGGCACATGTTCTTCAGCATGAGTCAAATAAAGTATCTGTGACAAAACGGAATTGAAAACGAGTGCACAGCAAGTGCGTTGGAGCTTATCAACTGCCGACACCATGGCGATTTGCTTATAGATGCAAAAGTCGGCGCAGAATGTATGATTGTGAGGACATGGGAAAATAACAATGGACAACGAATGGGCTTGATATGATGGACAGGAGTTAGTGCATTTGAGATGGAACCGTGAGTCGCAGAGGCGTTTGCACGCCATTCGAATGACTTTAATCGGTGTGGTAGGAAATGACGTTGATGCATATCGTAATTCGTTGAGAACATCCTTCGCCATGGCCTCTGTGACAGGTATTGTTACCACCCATTTATTTAGCCAAAAAACCAAAATGACCGACCACANTTTACATTAGTATGCCGCACATTGTGTAGCCAACGCCTCATAAGACATGAAAGTTGCTCACATGCAACCTCGGGGTTGTCAAATATGCATGCAAAAGGAATTGGGATGTGGGTGGAAGGGCACATGTTCTTCAGCATGAGTCAAATAAAGTATCTGTGACAAAACGGAATTGAAAACGAGTGCACAGCAAGTGCGTTGGAGCTTATCAACTGCCGACACCATGGCGATTTGCTTATAGATGCAAAAGTCGGCGCAGAATGTATGATTGTGAGGACATGGGAAAATAACAATGGACAACGAATGGGCTTGATATGATGGACAGGAGTTAGTGCATTTGAGATGGAACCGTGAGTCGCAGAGGCGTTTGCACGCCATTCGAATGACTTTAATCGGTGTGGTAGGAAATGACGTTGATGCATATCGTAATTCGTTGAGAACATCCTTCGCCATGGCCTCTGTGACAGGTATTGTTACCACCCATTTATTTAGCCAAAAAACCAAAATGGCCGACCACATATGAATGGGCTCATAGCAGCTTTGAATGCCATCGTGACAATGTTGCTGGCTGCTTAGTTAAGCACGTAGCGTAGCAATTACTCTACACCCAGTTCAAACCGACTTGCTCACTTTCATCTGGTAGACATTAAAAAGCAAACGCTTTTGTTCTTTCATCGTTCTTTCACAAACCACAGTAGTCAAGCAACTACAGCAAGTGGTTGATGCATCACTAAAGTGACTTCATTTAACATTTAAAGGGTAAGACATTGCTGCTCACGAATATCAAACACTTTACCATTTCTACCAAGACAATTCGACACCAGAGATCTGCTGACTAATTGTAGTCGAATTTCGCTTGCCCCAAAACACAAATTCAAAGAATTTCGCTTGCCCCAAAACACAAATTCAACTATATGAATCCAGTCAAAACCAAAAACCGACTGCCAAACGCTTTCGCCCTTCCTGTTTCCATCTCGTAAGCATAGCTAATACCTGTCGAAACAAACGCCAACTGCCAATCTGTGTTCAGGTGGTCGTGAGTGTTAGAGGGAGCATTTGTGGGTTCTGAGTAGCCTGCAAAATAGCATGACCGACCACCCTCCACGCAACTCAATCACATCGTACTCCTGCTTGGAACAGATCGCGTCAACTGCAAATGAGGGCGCCTGCATAGCACGACATTGAATCAGGGTCTAGTTGGTCGGAAGACCTGCAAGCAGCATGCATGGAGAAAAAAGGCTACGCGTGGATTGCTTCCATTTCATGGAGTGCTTCGCGCTCCAAGTTTCATTTCTCGAGGGTGCTAATTCGTGGTCTATGAGGCGCTTTGCACACAAGTGAGTAATAAGATCACGTGTAATGTAATTCAATGATTTTTCCTACCAAGTGTTGCAGCTGCTGGGTGTGAGCTTCGC